>ML787128.1:391416-402088 GCA_009831015.1 Picea engelmannii | reverse complement strand
GATTTTTGAACTGTGGGATATTTTTCTAGTGGGAGGAGTTTGATTTTGGGGGTTTTTGGTGATTCAGAAGCAGGGGGCACCGGGTTGCTGGGGGTTTTGGGCACGAGGGCCAGGATTCCTTTCAGTTTCCTAGAGCTAGGGAGATGGACAACCTTCTCCTAGCTGGAAGGGAGGAAAACTTGGTTTTGGGCAGTGTTTGACATAGTTTCAACTTCAACAAAGGACAACCAGATCATAGCATCAGGAAGTGGTAATTTATTTTATTCTGTTATGAAATTGTTATTCTTTAATTAATTTAACATGCTTATATGTTGAATGAAAGAAATTATTGAGTCTTTTTGTGTAGAAGTAATCTTATCAGTTTCAATTTATGGATTTTAATAGATCGAAATTAATTTGGTCCCTACACATGGTATTAGAGCCATGGTTCAAAATATGGAGCCAAGGGCCTACCTACCCACCCAAAATTTAAACACTTTTGTTTAGCTATGGTGAAACCTTGAAACCCTTAATTTGATGAAATCCCAAACTGTAGTTCCACGCCGCCTAACCTGCAAGCCAAGCACAAATTATATATATATATATATATATATATATATATATATATATATATATATATATATATATATATATATATATATATNNATGGATATAATTGCATAATTTTATTGTCTGAGTTCTTATTATGATGCACCCTCGATTTAACAATTCATTTATCACAAGCATTCAAAGGTTTTTTTTTTTTTTTTCTTTTCATTTTGGGGCTGGCAAAGTCGGGTTCAAAACAAACTTTCATGCAGCGTGAAAGCCCTCTATAAATGAATATTCCCACAAAAATCTATGCACTACAAAATGCAATATCACGTTGAAATTCTTCCAACGCCATGGAAAATCTACTTCCATAAAGAATAGGCAGATTCATTAAATTATAATGTAGCCTTATATTGATCTAGCCTTCTTTTAAATATAATCCATTATAATTTATTGTGCTATATATAGTAAACCAGGGCATCAATTCAATGAAATAGAACTAGTGATACACCCGGTTAAAGTCCCTTCATGGTTCTTGCTATAGATTTGACTACTATTATAACACGATAAACTATAGGATCACAACATGTTATTGTTATAAGGAAAACACTATTATTATATAGAATGGACTAGAAAAAAAAAAGATTGAGGATTTTCATTTTGGTAGGAATATAATGTAAATTACAAATAGTATTATAGGCCATTGTATATTAGACAAGGAAAGAATAGAGTTACCCAAACCCTAGCACCTTCGACGAAATATATATATATATATATATATATATATATATATATATATATATATATATATATATATAATAAAAAATAATTCAAATTCTCACCAATAGCAACAAAGTGCAGAGGATTGGCTCCAGGTGAGTTTAGACCAAATGCAGGCACATTCACATCTGCACTGGCATATTTATTTTGAACAATCGACCATGACATAGGAGGGATTCAAACCAGGCCCAAATACACGCAGGTTCTGCAAATCGAAACCAACGGTGATAAGTTTCTCCAGGGCGGCCACAATAATCATAATTTTTAGTGCCCAAGTTAACACAATATACAAGCCAGGGACACAGTGTCAAGCACCATCCACAATACAGGGCGGCCCCAACACAAGGAGTGTTTTTTGAAGTAATTTCTGATAAACAAACAAAATATATACACGAAGTAGTCTCTGCACGAGATAGAACAAGAAAGTAAAGGGCATGGTCTTTGGATCACCGTAACCGACAAGTACCCTTTGCGCTTGGCTAGGTTAAATGGGTCACTGACAGGGGGTTGTCGATGCTCATGGTTGTGGTTTGCAATTCTAGTAAGACCATTGTCGTTGGCCACACCACCATCCGTATCCCTATTATCCTTGAGATTTCCAGTTTGAATAAAGCAATCAATAGTAGTGCAAGTGATGAAATTACCCTCGATAATCCTTCTCCTCTTTCTCTTCCTCTCCTCCTTTGCCTTGTTGCAACAACAACACCCTATTGCCTCAAAATTCAACAACATGAAATGCATGAAGGAAGCTCCTGCGATGCCACCGATTACAACAACTGCACAAACTAACACCAATTCCTCGGATGGGTTAGGCGGTAACAAGTCCATGAGAAATAAACCGACGACAATTGGAAGAAAAACCGAACTCTATGTTTTATAGATGCCCTATAAGTAAATATTATAGGAAACATTTTCTTCCCAGAAATGAAACTACTATGAAAAGTACAAAACTGAATATTACAATCAGGGCGACTTTACAGTAACCCGTGTCTTCCCAATTTTTTTTAATATATAAAAAAAAAAAATATTAATTCTCCAGCATATTGGAATTAAGTACTAGGTTCAAATTAAAGTGCCAAAATCTTCAAATGCCGTAATCTAATAGAACCATTAACGGATTTCATATGATAAACCAAACACCAATGTTCAACACCGAGATACAGGTGTTCTGGAAAAGTCCACGAGCTAAGTGCTAACATAAAACAGGACAACATACCAAAGCACTCGACACACATAAACCCTACACAAAGCACCAGCACCAGCACAAAGCCAACACAGTGCAACAAAGAGTTAGTAGAGGCCACTCAATAGCTCAGAGCACTGAAGGCGATACCAAACTCCGAGTCGTAATAGAGGAAGCTCCTCTGTGCTTGGGTTCTCTGCCGCCAGGAGAGTTATGCAGAGTAGATTGAGGAGAGGAAAGACATCTTTTCCAGGCTAGGATTGGGAGTATAGGGTTTGGGTAAGGAGAATGAGGGCCGGGCACATGGGCTTCATCCATGCCCACCCTTTGTTATTATTGTTTTCTTTTAAATTATTTATTTAAATTTATATATGTTTTTAATTTAGTTATTTTTTTTATCTTTTATATTTTCATTTAATTATTGATCATCGTGAATTATAGATATATATTATTTGTTTATTCTTAAATAATTAAAGTGATTAATTTTTTAATTTTTTTTAATTTTTATCATTAAAATAATAATAATAATAATAAATTAATATAAATAAAAAATAAATAAATAAATAAATAAAATATATTAATAAATAAAGTTATATATAAAAAAAATCGAAATGTTTTGGATTCTATGGGTTTAGAACCCATGACCACCCACTGCCTAAGCCTTAAGAAACAATCAAACACCAACGTGCCATACATGAGTCTTTACAAATAAATTCATATACTTAAATAGATTAATGGTAAGAGAGTGCTATCCCAAAGTATAATATTCGACTATCCAAGCACCAAGCTCACGAGACCGTACACACAACTCATCGAGCAAAGCGCCATGTCCCTCCATTCCATTCCACCAGTCAATGTCAAACACTAAGCTTCAATGCATCGCCTCAGGCTCACTACATCATACAACCACAAGTCAGGAAGAAATACATAACCACATCGCACAAGCGCTAAGTTCCAATGCCGAAAGCCACTCTATAATCCTTAAAGACTCGCACCTGTAGCCACCGAGACATGCAATTCAATGCATATGTACAATGCGCCAAGGAAATCCCACAAGTCAAGCACCGAAGGATAATTAGTTGTAAGAGAAAAATTAAAGGACTTAGACTAGGACAAGCAGGAAGGAGGCAACATACACACTAGGAAAGTAAGCTAAAGGAATTGGCGAGTATGGTGCAAGGCTAGCATAGCTACCGGGCAAGGGAGTCAATAGTTTTCTTAGGTGAAGAAATCAATCTTAGACGCTTTAACCCTAACCTAGCCAATCCCCTAAAGAGAGTAATGTCTGTTTACAGACAAGTAAAAGAAACTTACACCTAACCCTGCCTTCTAGTTTAAGTAGCACCAATTAGAAACATACTTGAACTCACCCTGAAAACTTTGGTTGATGTAGGTTAAGTCATACAGGATGGTTAGGATTCAAGGGAATCAAGGCAAGGGAGCATCATCGCATGCACCACCAACATCGCCACCACCATTGCCTGAACTAGCTCTCATACTGCGCTTGTTGGAGGCCATAAATGAGACTTTAAAGGGGTGATAACCAGCAGGGACCGAGGTGGAACTCCCACCACCTAGAATGGGTAATCCAAAAGCATTGAGGGATTTGGGGAGAGGACCTCCACCCAAAGGCATCACTCAAGAATTGCATAAGATAAAACTTTCGGAATTTGCCAGCGGTCACGCCAATGAACATGCAAAAGCATTGTTGGAAGGCATGACAAGGTGTTTCTTCTTAAGGGACTATGCGTCCAACTCAAAGGCGAAGATAGGAAATTTTCAGTTAAGAGATAGTGCCTTGAACTGGTGGGGAAATCTGGAAAGACAACTGCATCTTACCCCAGAAACAATATCTTGGGAACTTTTCGAGGAGAGGTTCTGAAGGTTATATCTTCCAGCGTACTATGAGGAACAACAGGTAGGGGCATTTCATGCCTTAGTATAGGGAAACATAATTGTAGAAGAATATGAGATCAGATTTATGGAATTGGTCAAATATGTTTCGTATATGGATAATGACCAACGATAGGTAGAGCGCTTCATCTATGGATTGAACCCTAAGATAAGAGCTATGGTGCGGATGTAGAAACCGTCTTCAGTAGTGGAAGCTGTGGAAAATGTGTGTTATGAGGAGGAACACATGAAATTGAATAGAGGTATGAGGTCAACCTTTCTGCATCGTCCTAGATTCGTCGAGAAGACCCCTGGGATATTTCCCAGGGGATGGGGCTCAAGGCCACCTCCATATGGTAACAGAGTCACACCAAGGATAATAACCATAGGGATTTCAATGTTAGCGAGTGCGGCATATCATTCTTCACCAATGATGCAGAAAAATCCACGAGCATCTCAGGGAACAACTAGTAGGGGTAGGGGTTCCGGGGAAAGGAACTCATTTCAGAGACAGTCACATAATAGTGTGCAGGTTGAATCTCGTGTTACCTGTTGGGGGTGCGGAGGACCCCATTACCAGCGTGACTGCCTAGAGTTACAATCAGGGTTTGTTCATAGAGAAGGAAAGGCACCGATGGGAAGAGAAAGTAGTAGCCACCAGATTTACGCAGCGGTTAATAATCGTCAGGTTGAACATCAATCCACGGTGGTGGAGTCATCAGATACGCTAAATCATATCAACATTGAGATTTTATTTGATTCTGGTGCTACAGATAGTTTCATTTCACCTTCTGCATTAGAAAAGAGTGGGTTGGGATCCTACGAGCATAATGAATTTAAACAAGTCGAGATGGCTTCGAGGGAAAAGCAAGCGGTAGGACCTAGTGTTGATAATTGTATAGTAAACCTAGGAGTGTGTACTACCAGGTTGAAGGTATACATCACTACTCTCGGGGCATACGACTTAATCATTGGAATAGATTGGTTAGAAGCTCATTGAGCTTTGGTAGATTGTTTCACAAAAAGGGTTCTCTGTGTAGACGACAAAGGAAGGCCAGTAGAGATCCAAGGTGTACAGAGAAAAGTGTCATTACGCTTTATCTCAACTATGAAGGTTAAATGATGCTTAAGGAAAGGGTGTCAAATGTATGTAGTGGAAGCAGTGAATGAAAGGAAGGGACCCTCATTAGATCAGTACCCAGTATTGTTAGAATTTAAGGATGTTTTTCTGAACGAGTTACCAGGGTTACCTCCTAAGAGGGAGCATGATTTCACTATTGAGATAAAACCCGGCGCAGAACCAATCTCCAATACTCTATATCAGATGATAGTGCCAGAACTTTGTGAATTACAAATGCAGTTGAAAGAGTTACTAGACTTAGGGCTAATAAGGCCCAGTGTTTCACCTTTGGGTGCACCCGTAATTTTTGTAAAGAAGAAGGATGGGTCCTTATGACTATGTATAGACAGTCCATAATCTCTAATGTCCTGCATACTCAAGAGAACGCATTCAATAGCACTTGTCTATGTAAATAAAAAAAAATAGCATATCATCAAATCCATAATATCTCATAATCATAAACAAAATGACCAATAGTATATAACCTGGATCACTTGTACACAAGTGTCCTCAAAGAATAAGTTTTCTCAATGCACACAAAAGCGAGATGTTGCATACACCCCCTCTTGGTTTAAACTTCATCCCAAAGTTTCACATTATATAAGTGTTGAGCTGAAGTGTATCATAGTATCATAAGTCTATCTATCAAACGAAAATGGAAACTGCTGGTGCATATCATATGCATTCTCCCAGGTCACCAAGTGTGGACTATAGTTGTCCCACTGGACTTTGACCTGATCTACTATTCAATGTTGTAGTTGTCCAATGCAATGGTCCAAGATATGGATTGGCTCCACTGTGATAGCACCCTCATCAGATACCTGCAAGGAACTCATGTCAATAACATGTGTAGGAACACTAATATAATGTCTCAAAAGAGATATGTGAAAAACATTGTGCATATGCCTCAAAGAAACAGGCAAGGCTAGTCGATAGGCCATGAGCCCCTTTGTTTCCACAATATATAAAGGTCCCACGAACCTAGGATATATTTTAGCAGCCTTTTCAAACTTGATCAAACTCTTATGTGGTTTAAAAAATAATACTCGATCACCAACTTCATAACTATGGTCAAAATTATGTGCATCGCCATAACTCTTCTATTGATCCTGCACTTCCTTGATCCTTTGTCTTATTGTTTCCATTTGATATTCCATTTCTTGGATCAATTCTGGTCCCACCAGAACCCTATCCTCAATCCAATCCCAACTCAAATGAGTATGACATGGTTGCCTGTAAAGAAATGAAAAAGGCACCATCTTATTGGTGCTTTGATAACTGTTGTTGTATGGAAAATCTACCAGTGGCAAGAACTCTTCCCAACACCTTTGTTGGTCCATAAAGTACATACACCACATATCCTCCAAAATTTGGTTTGTTTGTCTGGTCTGCCCGCCTGTCTGCTGGTGATATGTTGTACTAAAGTTAAGTTTGGTTCCCATGGCCTCTTGGAAACTAGTCCAAAATTGTCCTGTAAACATCAACCCTCTATCAGATATAATCCTCTTAGGCACACCATGTAGCCTCACAATATTGCTAATGAAAAATCTAGCTATGTCAAGTGCCTGATACGTTGTACGCATAGGAATAAAATGAGAACTCTTCATTAGAGTGTCAACTACCACAAAAATCGAGTTGTGTCTCCTTGTCGTTAGTGAAAATCCAACAATGAAATCCATCGAAATGACCTCCCATTTCGATTCTGGAATTGCGCAGGATGTCTATGTTCAACCTTCACCTGCTAACGTTCTAGACATTTTTCCACATAGTTGATTATGTCTTCCTTCATTCCTTTCCAGAAGAATAAGGGTTTAAGGTTTTCCCTCATCTTCGTCACTCCAGGATGAGCCATGTACATTCCTCTATGAGACTCGTTTAGGATCAAAATCTTCAACTTGTGATTGGGTGACATGTAAATTCGACCTTTAAATCTCAGTAATTTGTCGTTGTACATAGTAAATCCTTCAAATTTTGGCACCATCATTGTGTTTTGTCTGATAAAATCATTGACCTATTTGTACCATTCATTGTCGCTCTATACAGTTAGAATCTTTTCACATAGATTTATGGAGATGCATCACCGAAAATATGCCCGGTTTGCGACTCAACGCAGTTGCAACTATGTTCACTCTTCCCTTTATGTAAGTAATCTTGAAATCGTACCTGCTATGCAATTCCGACCAACTTCGTTGTCACGTGTTCAAGTCTCATTGAATAAATATGTGCTATAGTCCACAATGGTCCATTTTTATTTCAAATTTCTGTCCAATAAGGTAATGTCTCCAAACTCTCAAGGCATAAACAATGGCTAACAACTCCAAATCGTGCGTCGCATAGTTCTCCTAGTTCCTTCTCAAATTTCTCGAGATGTAAGAGATCACTCAACCGTATTGCATCAAGACTCCCCAAAGCCTTCCTTGGATTCATCAATGCATACCAAGAAGTCTGTGTCTATGTCAAGAACCTTTAGTATCACTATTGTCACCAACAACTCCTTGAGCCTCCAAAATGCCTCTGCGCATTTCTCGGTCCAAACAAACTTCTTGTTCTTCTTCTGTAATTTCGTGATCAGATTTGATATCTTCAAAAAACCATCAATGAACTATTGATAATATCCCACTAAGATCATGAAGGTACGCACTTCTAGGACATTCATCAGTGTAGATCATTCCATAATTGCCTCGACCATTGCTAGATCCACAGTGATACGTTCGTTGGAGATAACATGCCCTAAGTAGTGAATCTTCAATTGATAAAACAATCATTTAGATAGCTTCCCATACAATTTGTTCTCTCATAGACATTGTAGTACCATGTGCAAGTGCTCATCATGCTCCTCCATTGTCCAAGAGTAAATAAAAATATCGTCAATGAACACTTGGACGAACTTGTCCAAGTATTCCAAGAACACCCTGTTCATCAAACTCATAAATACCCCTGGGGAGTTTGTCAGTCCAAATGGTAGAACAATAAAATCGTAATTTCCAAGCCTCGTCTTAAGGGAAGTCTTAGGTATGTCATCCTTTTTCATCCACAACTAGTGATACTCAGATCTGAAGTCGATCTTTGAAAACACCATCGTGCCTTTCATCTGATCGAATAGATGATCAATCCTTGGAAACAAATATTGATCCTTGCTTATTGTATTGTTCAATTGACGATAGTCAATTCAAAGTCTCCATGACCCATCCTTCTTCCGTATGAAGATAATAGGTGCACCCCATGGTGACATAGTTGGATGTAAAAGTCCTAGGTCCAACAAATCCTTCAGTTTCATTCTCAACTCGTGTAACTCCAGTGTCAATGTCTGATAAGGCATTCTTTCTATCAGTTCAGTCCCCGATTTTAGGTCTATGGTAAATTCTAATTCCCTCTCTAGTGGAATCCTAGGTAACTCCTCAAGGAAGACGTCCGCAAATTCTCCCACCACTAGAAGGTGTTCTAGACCTTCCACTACTCCCTTCTTGTTTAACGCAATGATCGCATAAAGCTCACATCCCTTGCACATGTTATTCCATAGCAGTAAGAAATAGATGAAACTCAGGGAAAATCCCTAGTTTTGACCTAGAATCATGTGTCTCTATCCCTCATCATCGACCAAGGTCAACGGTTTCATTTTAAAGTTGAGTATCCCCTCATGCGATTCCAACCAGTCCATACCGATCACAAAGTCATAATATCCTAAGATCATGACGTATAGGTTGGGCCTAGTGACAAACTCTCCCAGGTTAAGGCTATAGCCCATAACCTTCCCTCCAACCTTTTGTTTCACTTCCAAAGCCATTTATACAAGGCTAAACTCATCCTGTTCGACTTCCTTTACCTTAATTATTTTCATTGCTGCACCAAAAATAAAAATCTTGATAGCACATGGATCTATCAAAATTCTAAGGGTCTCGTCAGCAATGGTACCTGAATTCTCTAGCATGGTCGACTGGTGCTCTTCCTGGTAGTTATTCACCACTACATGGATCCGATAGTCCTTGCCCAAATCTCCCATGGTAGTGGGTTTGATTGATCCAGATGCTCTAGTCCTCTCCACTGGGAAGTAACACTGGGAATGTGGCTCCCCACATGTCCAAAACCCTTTCTTCGATCCAATACTCCTGGTACCCGAAGTAGGATTTGACGACTCGATGACCTGGAATCCTCGTATGTTCTGTTGAACATGCCTAAATTGTTGTTGCTATGATCGATGTTGTTGCTAGTGTTGTGGTCCTCGGTAAGGAGTCTACTATTGAGGCATTGGTCACCAAGGTGTAGTGAAAGTGGATCCTCTTTGGAAGCCATGATATCCTGGTGAGTTTCTAGCTGGTGTCTCACACTACTGTGCACCAGATGACACCTACCATGCTGGTCTCATTGGTGTCCTTCTTTGAACCCTACTGATAATCTCCTCCTCTACTAGGAGGGCCTTCTAGACGACACATGCAAGGTTTGAGGCATCAGAACCCTAACCTTTTCATGAAGGATGACATTAAGGCCAAACATGAACCTATTGACCTTAAGTTTCTTTGTATTCAGGTGTGGATCATACCGAAGAAGTTCCATAAAATAGACCTTGTACTCGGGCACCATATGGCCACCCCTTCTTAAGGAATTGAACTCGTTGGGATGATTCTCAATGAATTCCTCCGATAGATACCTCTCTCAGAACCATTCCTCGAACAGTTCCCATGACATGTCTTCGAAGACAATGTTCAATTACGACAGGAGCGTCTTTCACCATAGAATAGCACTCCCCTTCAATTGAACGACCTCCATGTAGACCTTCATGTTGGAGGTATAGTTGTGAAGTGAAAAACACATCGCCATATTCTCCAATAATGCCTCGACGACTGCGTCGCTCGGGGCACCAAAGAACTCGAGAAATTTGACCTTCTAGAGTTCGCAGTGAATGCTACTAGTACTGACTAGAGGGCGCGGTGGACCCTTAGAGGGTGCTGACTGTAACGAACCGCCTCGTTACGACAATCATTCTAGTAACAGGTGCCAAAAATTTTTTTTGTGTGTGTGTGCGCGCGTGTAGCAGTAGCAACATAATGAACTGTACGACGTCACTCGACTAACTACAAGACTCAATCACGAGGTTCGGCCAAGAACGCTGAAGGCCTCAACGAGAACTACAACAACACAACCATAGGCAGAGGTGCACAACGCAGACA
>ML787128.1:346319-359747 GCA_009831015.1 Picea engelmannii | reverse complement strand
AGATCTCATAAACATTGAGTCAAATCTTTTGCTATATCTCATAAATGCTGAGTTGAGTAGTTCACTATACATTATACCTAAACCTTCATTTCATATACTTGTGTCAATTGATCCTCTTTATTTTGATTAATTGGGTTGTTTCTCTTTGATATCAACCCTTGAATAAATTCTGGTAGAAAATTTTTGTAGCCCCGACAGTATGGTTAAGGGACCCAAGATTTTTTGAAGTAGAAAGAGATGAATATTAATGAACATGTAAGTAAGACTATTCTAGATGGTTAGTACATGTTATGTCATTTATGGTGATGTGTGGAACATCACATAATTCCTCACGATTAGAGATTTATTTCCTTGTGAAGTTGGAGAACTCTCATGAGTTTAATAGAATCCCCTAGAAGGTCAAAGAAGTCAAATTATTCTAGAAACCCCTAGAAGAAGTTGACTAGTCAAAGTGGGTGAAACTAGGAGTTAATGATGGGTTAATTTATTGCAATAAGAAAATAATTAAAAATAAATTAGTTTCAACTAAAAGTGGAGAGTTCACTATTTGAGGATAAAGTAGTTATAAGTGGACAAGTGGTTAGAAGTGGGTTATCCATAAAAGAAGGAAGTTGGGTTAATTTTGTTAGAAGGTAACCCCTTGAGGAAGCTACTTGGAGAGTATAAATAAGAGAGAAAGTGTATCCTATTAGAACCTATTGAGAACATTGAATATATATTATTATGTAAGGTTTATTGCAAGTACTCATTGACACATATGAAGTTATGAAAGTCTGAGGTAGAATAAAGGGTTGACGGTGAACGTTTTGGAATTGCAACAATACTGAAAAATACCCTAGTTTTTGAGGTGTATGTGGGTTGTAGTGGAGAAGGGTGTGTATGCACACAGGCTGGTAGAATAACAAGGTGTGTACATTTGGGAAAATCCATGAAATCTTGAGTTGTTGAAGGTACCAGATTCTCAAAGTCTGAAAGCAAGCTCCCGAGAAGGTCTATGGTGACCATGTACAATAGATCTATCTACAGATTCAATAGGTATTCCATATTCTTATGTGTAGTTGGATTTTTTTGTTTCCATGAGATATGATTATGGGAGTTTGATGTTTTTCCCTAGAGAGGTTTTTGGTTTAATGGAACCTATGGTGTGAGCTAGAACTACAAAAATACAACATTGACATGTTGGTATTATTCGTTGATACATATTGTTGGTTCAAGTGTTAAGACATATCTAGTATTTCATGGTCAATAGATGAGGGATTTTGGTTTTGAATTGGTTGTGAATTTAATTGTGTTGTGTGAGGTTGGATAGAAATGATTTTTTTATGTCTAGTCCATGTGAGAGTTATTACACTTGATCAAGTTTGTATACACATGTATGGGACATGACTAAAGAGACATAGATGCATTTGGTTAAAGGGTATATATGAAGATGTATGGATGGTGAAAAATTATATGTTGGACACAGTGATAAGTTGCAGGTTAATGTGACATACACAACAAATGGTCATAGTTCAAAAAGGTGATAACCCTATTTCTCACAAGGTGTATGCAGGATGCAATATAGAAAGGCCGCATAAATACAAATGATGCATTATAAACAAGGAGCATACATACAGGGGGTGCAACATAGATAGGTCATGTACCTGTTAGTTTTGTTGGTACAGGATGGTTGTAGGTACATATTGATCACATGATATTGGTACATTTTTATTAGAGATTATTGGTACAAATTGGTATAGGATTACAATGGTATATCTCATAATGACAGTGTGAAAATCATCTCCTCATATATTTCATATTTAACTTTAGGGTGGAAGGATGGGGCAAGGATAGGTGGTTGTATCCACCTTCTGGTTGTAGCCAGAGAACATAGGGGGTTTTATCCTCCTTCTAGTTGTAGCCAAAGAATTGGGGAGTTGGATATTTCCTTAGGTTTTAGCCTAAAAACAGGGGGTCAAAGCCTCCTTCTAGTTGTAGCTGGAAAAAAAAAGAATTTGGTGCTTCCAATGAATGTAATTCTTAAAAAATTAAAATAACAACCATTATGTGGTTTTATACCATATTGTATTTCCACGTAAAATAATGGTTTATTGTGTATGTGTGTGATTTATTATTGTTCATGGTTTATTTATGATTCACATGATTGAATGATATTGGTAAATTAATCATAAATAAAAAAAACACTTATATATTGTGGTTAAAAAGTATTAAAAATATCTATTACTGATTCACCCCCACCCCCCTCAATTATCCAACAATTGGTATCAGAGAAGGTCCTTCAAGAAAGAATTTAACAACTAGAAGAAGATCGTGGATCATGGTAGAGTTGGGGTACCACATTTTAACTGTGCGAAGTATGCAATATGGAGAAAGAAAATATATGCATACATACAGACACAAATATTTGATGTTTGGAAATCAATGGTGGATGGATACAAAGCGCCAACTACTCCTCCAACATACAAGGATGGAAAGAAACTTGCAAAAAAATAATTCAAGAGTCAAAAACGTTATTCTGAATGGTGTATATGAATTAATATTTACAAAAATTATTCTCTATGAATCTTCCAAAGAGATGTGGGTGAAAATAAAGACTATCTACGAAGGAGATGAAAAGGTTAAAGAATCCAAACTTCAAATTTTTAGAGAAAAGTTTGAACAATTAAAGTTGAATGAAGATGAAAACACAACAAATTACCTTCTATGCATCGATGAAGTAGTAAACATCATAAAAGGCTTGGGATATGAGATAAAGGAACTGGTCTTTGTTAAAAAGGAATCAATCTATCTACCAATGATATTTGATTCAAATATCTTAGCCCTAGAATAAAGAGTGGATCTAGATACAATGACAATGGAGGAGCTATATGGGATACTCACAACTTATGAAATGAGGAAAAAAAAACAACAATCTGGTTACAAAGGAAATGACATTCAAATAATCTATGAAAACAAATATAGGTAACAAGAAACAATCAAAGTCAATTCATAAGAAAGAGTCAAAGTTAGATTCTAGTAGGAACAATGATTCAAAAGACTACAAAGAAATAGCCAACTTCATCAGAAGGCTAAAACCATGAATCGGTAAGTACAAAGGTAATATTCCACTAACTTAATTTAATTATGATGGTATTGGTCATTTTTCTAACAAATGTTCCCACAAGAAAAATAAAAGAAATGAAGAAGATGAAGAAAACACGAAACAACTACATAAAAGAAAAATATACAAAAATAAATTCTTCAAGAAAAGTCTTTGCACCAAGGAAGAAAACTCCTCATTAGACGAATATGAAGCAAGGGATAGTGATAGAGAAAAAGTAATATTTATATGGTAGTAGAAAAATATGATGAAGAAGGCTCCAATGAAGAAGAATTTGAAAAGGAATATGAAGAGGAAGAACTTGATCTCATGGAAGAACTTATGAGTACCATTGAAGTTATAAAAAGGGAAAAGAAGAAAAATAAGAAGCTCCAAAAAGAACTCAAGAAGAAAGAAGACACTCATAATTCAAACTATGAAGAACTAAAGTAGTTGATCACAAAGATGAAGATTTAGATAAAATAAGATAAAAGGATTGAGGAAACACACAAAGGGATGTTAGAAGAAAGAGGCATTGTCATTGGGTATCTGGAGGTAGAGATTGTCACACTAAATGAATACCTTTAGAAGAAAAAACATGCATAACAACTCTAAAGTTTTGGATGAGATCATTAGCAATGAAAGGCCACATTATGATAATTATGGAATAGGATACACCCATACAGAAACATGTTCAAGCTCCAAAATGACACATCAAAAAACAAAGAAAATAAGTTATGCAAATACAATGAGAGGTTCCAATGAAACAGAGGAACACAAGACACTCCACAACAAAGATCACAAAGACACTCCTCCACCAAAAAGATTCAAATTTCAGAATAAATGATAGCCAGAAACAAGAAGGACTCAATAAGAAGAAGGTTTAATAATAGTAACTTTTCCTCGAATATCAACGACTCTTAGGTATCAAACTATATTTCTTGGTCTATGTTATTCATGTAATAATTTTGGACATAAGGATGTAAATTGCAAAGAAAATAATAGGAAGAGAAACAACTACGAAATTTATACATTGAGTGATTATTAAAGAAGGCCTAGTGTCACATAGAACATAAGCTACAACAGGTTTGAATCCTTGAATACTGATATGGAATGTTACAAGTGAAACAACTTTGGACGCATGGCCAAAGATTGTAAAATGATAGTCCTGTTGACTCTTAAAATCATCATGAAGTCACCGGACTACAAAGAATTGCAAGAAACACATAATTTTTGCAAAAGTAAACACACACACACACACACATATGCATACTAAATAATGCTATAAGTGGGACGCCCTATAATGTCACTAAGTAGGTAACGTAAAAGAGTCCCTCGAAGAGGAAGTCGCCTAGTTCTATATTCAGTGATGGTTGTCTTGGATTATTACGAATGAATCTTCATATTGATTATTTGGTATGAGATTGGCTTTAATTTTCAGCAAAAATAAATGATAACAATGGAGGTTTCAAGTGATGATTAAAAAATTATCCTTTGGGCATTTATTTTCAAAAATTTAATGACATTAGTGATGGATAAAATCATCATCAAAATAGTTTGAGTTATGGTTGTTGTCGATGATTCAAGACTTCAAATAGTAAAAAGGGTTCAATGTTGGTAAATGTCTTCACATGATTCATTGGCTCTCTACTACCTGATGCACTTGATGAATTTATATTTGTGGCTTGTTATATAAAAGGTGTTTTATATACATATATGCTCATTGCATCACTTATATATTCCATTGACTATGTATATGATCCAATGCATATTACACAAGTTGCAAGAATATGTTCTGTGTGACAACGATAATAGTTGTTGATAAAGGTGGTGATTCAAAGGTTTACATATGGTAAAACTTAAAAGTATTAACGCATATGGGATGTCATTTACAATACATATTATATGCCCCGCTTCATCATTTATTCCATACAAACATTACAAAATCAATGTCCATGACCTTGATTTATTGATAATGCTTGAAATAAGTTTGAATGAATGTGAGAATGTTACTTATGGATTGACCATATAATTCATATTGGATATATAATGGATATTGGTTATTTTCGACAGTCGTATGTGGTAGGTGGTTGCATTGGTGGGATGTTTTTTTTGTGTGTTGGTGCATACTTGGAACCCACTGGCTGCTTGAGGTTTTGATGTATCTTTCCTTGGGTTTAGTGGTGATTAATGTTGGCCATCACCTGAGCATGACGTGACCAGTAATAAATGCACCAACTTGTTTTAAAGGTTACCACCTTGATTTTTGGCATTCAATTAATTTTATAGTGGTTTGGATGAAGGTTGAGCTCTTGTAGCTACTGCAACCTCTCAAAGACACCATTTAACCCCCAAAACAATAGGTATAATGGTTTCATTTCCCTATCATCTAATGTGTTTTTTTCTAAATAGTTTATGTATGGATCTATGACTACTTGTTGTGCTCGCATTCAATTCTTTCTTTCTCTTATTTCTATAAAATAAAAGAAATTATCTTGCTCCTAGTTTTAGTAACTCACTTGCATGGAAGATCAAATGGTATAGTTGATAGTTTTAATTGATAGTTGATAGCACATTCACCATGTCAATTTATTGGTTTGTGGTTTCCCATAAAGTATTCGAGGGCAAGGTATAGTTTGTATGGGATTTGGGTATTTTGTATCACAGGCTAGTAGTTGCATGCACACTATGCATATTTTATTCCCTAGATGGAAGTGTCATATGACTTTATGCATACACTTATTTGATTTTGAAAAGGTTGTTTCATTGGTTTTTACTCACAAACTTAACTGATTTTGAGTCATGAGTCGACATTGTTAAAACCCTCATCATACTTGGGGTTTGTTCTTGGTTTGTTTCATTTCCACTCGCAACCCTTGTCGACTTGGTTGTCATTATGCGAGTTTTATGTGATGTATAAGGAGTTAAAAGGGACAACATTTCTTTTCTTATTATGCAAGGGGTATCACCAGAATTTTAAAAAAATTGGGGAGTATCCATGACAAATATTATGTTTCAATTGAACAAGGGTTTGAACTGTGGCACTTCGTGACACCTTTTCCACAACCAAAATTTTGAAATGGGGTTTTTCAATATAGTTTCGAATCGATTAACCTTTCATTGCAATGATACTTGGTCTAAAATAAAAATGGTTTTCGTCCCCTGGATTCGATTACAGTCACAAAAAAATAGTGTTGTATGTTATTTTTTGTTGCATACGATGTTTGACGTGTTTCTCTCACTGCTTTTCAAATTCTTATTTCGATATTAGTTATGGAGATCTCATATACATAATGGAACCTAAGTGCACTTAAATGAAATTTGTTTAGTGAAAAATAGACTTTAATATACAGGATCTTGTTTGTTTGATGTTTTGATGCCTTTGTTGATATCTTGGGTGATGCTTACATGGATTTTTACATCCAATGCCGGGTAAAAATAGGAAATGAATTTGGGAAATAATCGAACTGTTGTAAGACATTTTTATTAATGAATAATTTGGTGAAAGGATAATGAAATGAACACTATGGTTGTATGATTATTATAATTCTTCTTGTTGGGGTGATAAAAGGTGAATATCGATGGAGACAATTGTAATGAAATCATGTCCATTTTTATTCCTGTCATACTTAACATTTTTCGTTCATTACAATCCATTTTCACTATCCCAAGTACTTGTTTTGTTCGCATGCTTGATTGAAATAGTATCATGTGTCTCATAGCATAATTATTTTATTTTGAAGAGGTGTTTAGATGGTTTGATGTTGTTCTATACCGAAAGATGTTCATGTGAGTGTAATTATTTGGTAGAGCCATTTATGGTAAATGAATAGTCCATATTTCATTTCCCTTATCATACTTACCATTTTCCATTCATTATAAACATAATCATGGAATCCTCAGAACCCTTCTAAGTCCATGTTCTAAGTTATTATTATCTCTAGGAAATGAAATGCATAGTGATTGCTTGCATATATATTGTGGTGTATAGAGCCAAGTCTAAATTATTGTATTGAAAATGTTTAGATGATGCATTAATGATGCTTTATTTATGATGTTTGTGAATGTGTGTTATAATGAGATTTTTCAGTAGGAGAAGTCATGGTAGGAGAGGAAACAATAGAGGTAGAAGACTAGGTCCTTGGAAAAGGGGAAATAAGAGGCTCTGATTTTCTATACAATTTTATGTAGATTCAAAAGAATTCAATCAGTTGCTGCATATAGGTTTCCTCAATTTGTGTAACAACCCCAATTGTTACGACTACATGTGGAACAAAGCAAGTGCAATTTATTATTATTTTTTTAAGCAGAAAGGAAATAAGTGACAACAATTAATCAACATGACTTGACAATGAACACAACTTACACATGCAGGAAATAGACAAAAATGACCCATCATACTAGCACATCATGCAACTTTATGAAACATGCAATAATCAATAGACAAATGAAAATGGCTACTCTCTCAACACAAGAAAGACAATGCTTAAAATGTAAAGAACGACATCAACAACCTGACACCTTGGCTTCAAAGACCAGTAAATAGAAACCTCTACGACACACAAAACCAATTGAATATAGCATTACAAAGCCAAATTACAACATCAATTACAATGGACAAACACCGACATCGGGAGGCACAAGACTCCGGTCAGGTTATCATTCAAATCTATCCAGCAGGGCACACAATGATCCCTACATCAAGAATCATTCCGTCACAAGGAGATAGGGGTGAAGTTAACCCAGGGCACAATACAAAATATCTATACCAATAACCCAAGAAAAATCCAATGCGCTAGGAGACCAAATTAACTTTCAAAACACATGAAGACTATACCCAAGCACCCAATCGAGAAGTTGACCAAACACACGGTGAAATCACTCAAAATTAAATTGCACAACTAACTGAAGGATTTCTTGTTTCCTTGAAGGTGACATGTGTGGTAAAACAACTATGACCAACCACCACTTACAGTTCGACTTAAGGAACAAGCTATATAAGGAAGATAAAGAGAGGTAGGCTCTTTTATCTAAAAAAAAGGTATATATCATTATATCTAGAATAACATCTAAGGAAGATTAGAATAAAATTCAAACACCACTTTAAAAATACTAGATTCTTTCTCAACTTTAAACTTTATGATGAACTTTTATAATTTAAAATTTTCATCTTGATTACATATAGCTTCTTATTGAAAAACAACTCTCGTAATTTTTTTTTATTACAATCTCCCACACAATGATAAAATTTATTACTACAAATTAATATTAGGAACCCACAACCCACACACACAATGATATAATTCTTACTACAATTCAATATTATCTACACACAATTAGACTAAGGAACCCATACACACAGTCATGAAGTATTCATTGTCTTCAAACATTAGATGAAGTCACTGTCTATATTATGAATGGTATCGTTGTATATTAAACACAACACAATTCAATGTCCTTTAAATAATACAATTTGTTGTCTTAACAACTGGAACAATTATAATGCGTTTTCTAATAAACAATGTAAATAAATCGCTGACTATACAATTCGTTGTCTTAAAAACTCGAACAAATATAATGCACTTTCAAATGATCAATATAATTTGCTATCAATTAATGTGTAACTCTTTGTCATTCAATGTATAATTTCATTCTATATATATCTCTGCGTACATTAAATTCGCAGTAAGTATATCTCTGTGTATATTAAATTAATAGTATATATATAAATTTGTGTATATTAAATTTGTAGTATATATATATATATATATATATATATATATATATATATATATATATATATATATATATATATCAATCAAAAAGTAAATAATTGATAATGTTTTCATTTAAATCTATGAAATCGCAGAGTAAATAAATGAATTTGTTGTGTAATACAATAAATATAAAATCATTGTGCTATATCGCCAAGAAAAATTGTTTGTTTGGATATTAAAGAAGGATGAATATTTTTCCTTTGATTTTCCTCGGTACCTATACATGCAACTTGTGCTCCTTGAACTTTGAATCAATTGTTAATAGAATATTTTGATGACCATCCAGGTTGCTTCCATATGTGAATGGATGGTCGTCTTTTCTGGCTTCTTCATTTATGAGCACGGTCAATTTAAGAAAATTTGTATATGCAGACAATTATGGATAATTGTTATAGATTAAATGCATTGAAAAGATAAGAAATTGTCAAGATTCACAAGCAAGGGAAGCAAGAGGGTTGGGGAGGAAAATAAATAACAACTCTGATTTCTTTAAACTCGATAAATCGATTGTTGGACGTTTGTTATTATCCCTGTGTAATTTTATAAATTAGTCAATTTTAGTAATGGTAGCGTGAGGATATCTCCGACCAATTCTGGTAAATCAAGAAGGTATCATGTTTAGTAATGTTTTGTCTCTCTGATATATTAAAATTCTATCTGATATATTAAAATGGCTTATTTGATATCTTAAAATCATTCTCTAAATATTGAATTCGCTTCTAAATATTTAAAATCGCATATGAATACTAAAATAACTTCTAAATAATAAAATCATTTCTAAATAACAAAATCGTTTATGAGTCATAAAATTGTGTGTCTGGATTGTAGTCAAAATGTTTCCATTAAACCCCAAAGGAGGACACCCACCAAAATTATTAATATGTATGGAAGTAGTTTATATGAAAAAGAATAGTTATACTAGATTAGGGTTGGAAGGCCTTCTGGTAGCTTCAATGTTGTACTCATATTTGTCATTTTCATAATCGATACAAAATTTTGGAAGGAAATGGATCTTTAAATAAATGTTTGGCTAGGCACAGAGATTTATCAATCCAGAAAATGCATATATTTATTGTTCAAGCGCAGTGATTTATCAATCCAGAAAACACAGAGATGAATTGATCAGAGATGAATCAAACAAAAATGCAAAGATTAATCAATCAGATTTGAATCATAAAAATGAAGATATACTCAATCAAAAGAATTCATAAAGAATAATCATTCGGCAATGAATCAATCAAGACACAGAGATACTCATTCACAAGAAGACCCAAAGATTAGAGATTAATCATAAAAGAAAAATGAAGAGATAAGCAAGGGATAGATGGTTGGGAGAAATTTATCCTTCACTAACTATCCATGCACAGGAAAGAAGGGAACTTGAATCTATAAATATTTAAACACCGGAGTGACGATTGTCGATTTGGCTCCTGGACGACTTCTCAGGAACTAACTAATAACTTAAGGGATAAGAGACAAAGATAAAAACACAATTTTTCTTCATATTAATTAATAAAAACAAATGAAGAGAAGCCATTGCAATCAAAGGTTGATTTCACCATGGGAAATCAATTCAAAATACAACGAGCATAAGGTTGGGATGAATTTAAGTTCTCTGATCATAAAATGTTGGGCTCATCAAGACAATTTACTAAAGATAAGATGAAATATTTGGATAGTGTTACACTGAATAGAACATAAACTTTAACACAGTAGAAGTAAGTTATTGAAGGCACAAGAAAATTATTTAAACTACCATTCAATACAAATATACTGAAGTGTAGCATAGCCAAATGCAAAAGCCCCGAGTCATTGTCTTGTGCACACTCCGTCCAACTCCCTCTTTCCGACCGATGTGACCTCCATGGTACCTACCAACCAATGCTAGGGGTACTCGTCTTCCCCCTTGAGCTCCCTGATCCAAAAAGAGGCCACACACACAATACCAAAGAATGCTGGCACCCAGCTCACATTGCAACGTCGAGCTGTCATTGGTTACTCGAGTTGGGTATCCCATCTCCCATAAGAGAAACTTTAGTCAAGGTAAAATTTAAAAAGCGTAATGTTACACAAAAATATGAGATCCATAATCCTCCTCCTCCATCCCTTTTATAGATTTTTTAAGTAAATAGTTTCCCAAATTCTCATTAAATTCCTTTTTCAATTAATTAATTTTGAAAAACCTCCCCTGTACACATGTTGCCCGATCCCCTAGTTTCACCCAAAAATAAATTTAATTAATTAATGAAATATTCCCATTTCCATCATCCACCTAAGAGCTTTCCTAAAAACGCTCCTCGGTGTCCCAAAATTCCCTTACACTTCTTAAATGGCTTATGCCTTACTAAATTCCCAGTTGATTTCATAATTAGAAGTTACAAAGGAAACATTCCTTACTAAGTTAGACATTCATATTTTTCTTTACCTTTCCCCTTTTCTTTAAGTTTCATATTTCTTTTAAGTTTCCCCCTTTTTCCTTTTTAACTAAAAAACAATTTAGCAAGTGTAGATAAAACAACCATTTACCCTTTTTCCTTTTTAATTAAAAATTCATTTAGCAAGTGGATATGAAACAACCATTTACCCCCTTTTTAAAATTTTAATCCTCCATTAAATTTTGACTTTAATAAATAAGTTTGAATTTCTTACCCCCCTTATTGTTACATTTTTATTTATTATTTTTTTGACCACATGTTCTACTTAGACCTAGGTTTTAATTTCACTAGGCTCGATGACATTTTTTTTTATTAATATAAATTGTTTTTAAACATTACTTATAACGTCATTCATTTTAAGGTTGTCTAGGTCCTAAAGAGGCATAGTTTTCTAGGCACTAGGTTTATTCACTTACGAGTTAAAATCATGATGTGCCCTTCAGGATGCACTATGTTCTCCAAGGGTGCCACTTACCTCTTTTTGTTTTCATTGCGCGACGTGCCCTTCAAGATGCATGATGTTCTCCAAGGGTGCCACTCACCTCTTTCTATTTTCCTTGCGTGACATTCCCTTCAAGACGCACTATGTGCTCCAAGGGTTCCACTCGCCTCTTGACTGACTTTGGTAGATATTAAAACCCTGGAGTCAATACTCCTCCATGTGATCTTGTGGGAGACTAAGGGCCTCTAAGGAATAATTCCCCTACCTTAATTCATGCCCCTTAGAATCATCATGAGCGATAGTCGCATTCTTCCCTAACTGCATTGTGGGTCTTCTTAAACTAGGTAATCATTAACCTATAGTTCGAGCCATGGTGGGAGTGCTAGTAGGCTATGGCAGGGATGGTTCCACACCTCTCCCTCAATGTGTCTGGTTGTCCTGTGTGACGCCTCTACTCGACATGTGAGTTTGGTTGACAAGATATTGTCAACTTGAATCCATCAATGAATCATGTCATAAATAATAATCAATCATCATAACATCTAATCATATGTACACATGTCACATAAACAACATTCAAACCCAATAGTCCACTACCTGACTCGATCCGGATTTCAAGGGGTTTCATCGATGCCTCAACATCCTCAATGTCCAAAGTCCTGAAAACTTAGGAGAACCCAATTAATAGCACCTGTTTATGTAAATACAACAAAATATCATATGATTATATCCATAATATCTCATAATCATAATCAAATGGCCAATAGTATAATAATCTGGATCACTTGCAAGCAAGTGTCAGGAAAGGATAAGTTCTTTGAGTGCACACAAGAGCAGGATGTTACATACACCCCCTCTTGGTCTACACTTCATCCTAAAGTTTCATAGTATATAAGTGCAAAAATAAAGTGTATCACAGTATCATAAGTTTATCTATTAAACAAAAATGGAAATTGTAGGCGCATATCATATGTGTCCTCCCAGGTCACCGAGTGAGGACTATAGTTTCCCCACTGGACCTTGACTTGATATACTATTCAATGGCGTAGCTTTCGAATATGATGGTCAAGCATGTGGATTGGCTCCGCCATGAGTGAACCCTCATTAGATGCCTACATGGAACTCATGTCAATAACATGTGTAAGATCGCTAATATAATGTCTCAAAATAGATATGTGAAAAACATCATGGATATGACTCAAAGAATTAGGCAAGGCTAGTCGATAGGACACGAACTCCTTATTTTCCACAATCTCAAAAGGTCCCATGAACCTAGGAGAGAGTTTAGCATCATTTCCAAACTTGATCGAATGCTTATGCGGATTCACCTGCGAGAAGACTCAATCACCAACTTCATAACTATGGTCAACACGATGTGCATCAGCATAACTCTTCTACTGATCCTGTGCTTCCTTGATCCTTTGTATTATTGTTTGCATTTGATATTCCATTTCTTGGATTGCTTCTGGTCCCACTAGGACCCTATCCTCAAGACAATCCCAACTCAAAGTTGTTTGGCACAGTCGCTGTTAAGAACCAAACATCAATATAACATAGAAAAACCTCAGGAAAAGTACTCAACGCCTTGAAAAAGAGATAATTTCAGATAATAAGCCTCTTCGAGTGGGCAACCTCCTTTTACCCCACTTAAATGTTCAAGTACAAGATGATTCAAAATGAAAATGTCTCCTTGGT
>ML787128.1:312397-341001 GCA_009831015.1 Picea engelmannii | reverse complement strand
AATGTCTCCTTGGTATATATAGGAGACTAGGAGGTATAATTACAACTAATGGCCTAAATCCAACATAAATAAAATAACATTACTAATCTAATATGCCCCAATTAATGGGTAATGAGCCAATATTAGGGCCTCACAGTCGCCCATAAAGAAACTCAAAAGGCGCCATCGTAATGGTTTTTTGATAATTGTTGTTATATGCGAATTCTACCAATGGAAATAATTCCTCCCGACGTTTATGTTAGTCCATCACGTACATGCACAACATTTCCTCCAATATTTGGTTTGTTCATTTCATCTGCTCGTCTATCTCTGGGTGATACGCGATAATAAAGTTAATTTGGTTTCCCAAGGCCTCTTGGAAACTAGTCCAAAATCATCCAGTAAACATTGATCCTCGATCCGATATAATCCTCTTAGGCATTCCATGTAGCCTCACAATCTCACTGATAAAAAATATAGCTATCTAAGGTTCATGATACTTCGTTAGACATTAATGAAATGAGAACTCTTCATCAGATTGTCGAGTACCACAAAAATCGAGTCATGTCTCCTTGCAGTGAATGGAAATCCAAAAATGAAATCCATCTAAATGACCTCCCATTTCTATTTTGGAATTGCATGTGGCTGTAGTAATCCTGCCAGATGTCTCTATTCAACCTTCACGTGATGACTTTCTAGACATATTGTGATGTAGTTGACTATGTCTTCCTTCATTCCTTTCCAAAAGAATAAGGGTTTAAGGTCTTCCCTCATCTTCGTGACTCCCAGGTGAGCCATGTACACTAATCTATGAGCCTCGTTTAGGATCAATCTCCTCAACTCATCATTGGGCCATACATAAATTCAACCTTTAAATATCAATAATTTGTCATAGTCCATAGTAAATCCTTCAAATTTCGGTACCATCATTGTGTTTTGTCCGATAAAATCCTTGACCTCTTTTTACCAATCATCGTCGTGTTGTAAAGTAAGAATATTTTTAGGTAGATTTGTTTGAAGAGGCATCACCAAAAACATGCATGGTATTTGATTCAATGCATCCACCACTCTGTTCATTGTTCCTTTTATGTAAGTAATATTGAAATCGTACTCGCTAAGAAATTTTGATCAATTTCATTGTCACGCTTTCAAGTCGCTTTCATAAAGATGTGTTGTAGTCCAAAGAGGTCTATTTTTATTTCGAATTTCCATCCAATAAGGTAGTGTATCCAAACTCTCAAGGCATAAAAAATGGCTAACAACTCCAAATCATGCGTCGCATAGTTCTCCTCATGCCTTCTCAAATTCCTCGAAATGTAAGCGATCACTCAACTGTCTTGCATCAAGACTCTGCCTAAGAATTCCTTGGATGCATCAGTGCATACGAAGAGGTATGTGTCCATGTCAAGGACCTTCATTATTGGTGTTGTTGTCAACAGCTCCTTGATCCTTTGAAATTATTCTGCATATTTCTCCGTCCAAACAACTTCTTGTTCTTCTTCTACAATTCCATAATTGGATTTTCTATCTTCGAAAAAACCCTCAACGAACCGTCGAGAGTATCCCACTAAACCCATGAAGCTACGCACTTTGGGGACATTCATCGGCACAAGCCATTCCATAATAGCCTTGACCTTTGTTGGATACACGACGATACCTTCTTCGAAGATGACATGCCCCAAGTAGTGAATCTTCGATTGATAAAACGAGCATTTAGACAACTTCCCAATACAATTTGTTCTCTCGTAGACACTTTATTACCATGTGAAATTGCTCGTCATGCTCCTCCATCGTCAGAGAGTAAATAAAAATATCATCAATGAATACTTGGATGAACTGGTCCAAGTATTTGAGGAACACCCCATTCATCAAACTCATAAATACCCATGGGGCATTTGTCAGTCCAAATTCTAAAACAATAAAATTGTACTGTCCAAACCTCATCTTAAAGGCAGTCTTAGGGATGTCATCCTCTTTGATTTGTAGCTGGTGATACCCTGATCTTAAGTTGATCTTTGAAAACATCTTCATGCCTTTCATCTGATGAAACAAATTATCAATCCTTGGCAACAGATATTGATTCTTGATCATTGCCTTGTTCAATTGATGGTGAGACACCCATCCTTCTTTCATATGAAAATAACAGGAACACCCAATAGTGACACACTTGGACATATAATTCCTAGGTCTAGCAACTCCTTTAGTTTCATTTTCAACTCCTATAACTATGGGGTCGACATTCGATAAGGTGTTCTTGCTATCGATTTAGTCCCCGGTTTTAGGTCTATGGTAAATTACAATTCCCTCTCTGGAGGCATCCCAGGTAACTCCTCAAGGAAGACGTATGAAAAATCTCTCACCACTGGAATGTTTTCTAGACCTTTCGCTACTCCCTTCTCGTTTAACGCAAGGATCGCATAAATATTACATCCCTTGCGCATGCTCTTCTATAGCTGCAAGGAAGAGATGAACCTCAGGGAAACTCCCTAGTTCTGACCAATAATCATGCATTTCTTCCCCTCATCATTGACCAAGCTCAACCATTTTGTCTTATAGTTGAGTATCACCTCATGTGATTCAAACTAGTCCATATTGATCACAACATCATAATATCCTAAGATCACGATCTATAGGTTGTCTCTAGTGACCAAATCTCCTAGGTTAAGGATACAACCTGTAACCTTCCCACCAACCTTTTCTTTGGTTCCAAAAGCCATTTCTACAAAGCTAAAATCCTCATGTTTGAATTCATTCACATTAATTCATTTTAGTGCCGCACCAAAAATAAAACCTTTGGTAGCACTAGGATATATAAAAATATTAAGGGTCTGGTTAGTGACGGTACCTTATGTCTCGGGCATAGTCCACTGGTGCTCTGCCTAGTGGTTATTCACCCCTACATGAATCCAATGGGCCTTGCCCAAAACTCCCACGGTAGTGGGTCCAAATGATCCAGATGATGTGGTCCTCTCTACTGGGTAGTCACGGTTGTAATGTGGCTCCCCATATTGCAACACATTTTCTTCGGTCAAATATTCCTAGTACTTGAAGTAGAAGTTGAATCCTAAGATAAAGTCCAAACACGAACTTGTTGACCTAAAGTTTCTTGATAATTTAGTGTAGAGCATACAAAAGTCACTCCAAAAATGGGCCTCGTACTTTGGCACTGTATGGCCACCTTGTCACAAGCCATTGAACTCATTGAGCTGATGCTCAATGAATTCCTCTGATAGATGCCTCCCTCGGAACCGTTCCTTGAACAATTCCCATGACACATCTTCAACGACCATTCTCAATTGTGGCCGGAGCAGCTTCCACCATAGAAGAGAGATCCCTTTCAGTTGAAAGACCACCATGCGAACCTTCATGTTGGAGGTATACTCACGAAGTGAAAATCACATCACCATATTCTCCAACCATGCCTCAGCTATTGCGCCGTCTGGGGCACCCAAGCACTCAAGAAATTTGACATTCTCGATTTTGTGGTGAATTCTACGAGTACCGACCAAAGTGTGCAGTGGACCCTCAAGGGGCGTCGATGCCTTGGCCTCATCTCTATCCAAGCGGTTGATTAGTGCCTCAAACATTCACTGAAAGGACTTCATCATCCCAACCACATCACCCACTATTATTTGTTCCTACCTAACAACATGTTCATCTTCCTAGGGGTTAGACCCCTTAGGGATGGGTGCTACTGGGTGAATCATGCATCCTCCCCTATCACCTCATCGTCTGCCCCTGCGACATCCTCTAACCATGATTACCGTATGGACATGTTAAGTTTTTTCATTGGTGTTAGGTTAATACTTAAGCATTTACTGCAGTGGAAAGCATGGCAATCCACAGTCATAGGGTTGAACCCGCTCTGATACCATATGTAACAACCCCAGTCGTTACTGCTATATGCGACACAAAACAAGTGTAATATTTTTTTGTTTTAAGAAGGAAGGCAATCAATGAAAACAATTAATCAACATGACTTGATGACGAAAACAACTTACAGATTCAAACAACAAATAAAAACATGGATGATTTTAAGGATGGAAATTTATTTTAAAATGTAGAAACCTTGGCGAATCTTACTAATCCTTCATATGTCAACTATAAATGTTTGGTGATATTTTTGTAAAAATATTCAAATTTCTAAGTATTTTATATAGTTTTTATAAAATTTTGGCGATTTGTAAGGTAAAATAATTTTATCCTTTAGAATTTGGGCGAATCATTTTTAAAATAGTGAATCTCATTTTTGTAAAAACCATGGAAAATTAGCCCATGAGCGAAATTTAGCCCCTAAAATCATCCCTGGATAAAAACAACCCAACATACTAGCACATCATGCAACTGGACGAAACATGTGATAATCAGTAGACAGATGAAAATGGCTACCTACCTGATACAATAAAGACAACACTTATAATATAAAGGACAACATCAACAACTCGACACCTTAGCTTCGACAACCAGTAACTAGAAACCTCTACGACACGCACAACCATCTGCATAAGGCGTTATAGAACCAAGTACCAACATCCATTACAAGGGGAAAATTCCCACATCAGGAGGCAGAAGACTCTTGCCAGGTTATCATTCACATCTATCCATCAAGGCACACAATGATCCCCTCATTAGGAATCATGTCGTCACAAGGGGATAGGTGTGAAGGTAACCCAAGCCACAACATAACATATATAGACCAATAACCCAAGAAAAATCCAACACACTAGGAAACCGAATTAATTGTCAAAACACATGAATATTATACCCAAGCACCCAATCTACAAGTCAACCAGATGTAAGGTGACATCACTCAAAATTAAATTGTGCAACTAACCGAAGGATTTCTTGTTTCCTACAAGATGACATGTGTGGTGAAATAACTATGACCAACCACCACTTACAATTCGACTTAAGGCACAAGCTATATAAGGAATATGAAAATAGACGTAGGCTCTTTTATCTAAAGAAAGAGGTATATATTATTATATCTAGAATAACATCTAAGGAAGATTAGAATAAAGTTCAAACACCACTTTAAAAATACTATCTTCTTTCTCAACCTTAAACTTTATGATGAACTTTTGTAATTTAAAAATTCCATCTTGATTACATATAGTTTCTTATTGAAAAACACCTCTCACAATTTTGTTTTTATTACGAGCCCCCACACAATGATAAAATTTCTTACTACCAATTAATATTATGAACCCACACACACAATGATAAAATTATTACTACAATTTAATATTATATGGACACAATTAGACTAAAGAACCCACACACATAGTCATGAAGTATTCAATGTCTTCATACATTAGATGAAATTGTTGTCTATATGATGAATGGTATCTCTATCTATTAAACACAATACAATTCACTTTCCTTTAAACAATACAATTCGTTGTCTTAAAAACTGGAACAATGATAATGCATTGTCTACTAAACAATGTAAATAAATCACTGACTATACAAATAGTTCTCTTAGAAACTGGAACAAATATAATGCATTTTCAAATAATCAATATAATTCACTATCAATCAATGTGTAACTTGTTGTCATTCAATGTATAATTCTACTCTATATATATCTCTGTGTACATTAAATTTGTAGTATGTATATCTCTGTGTATATTAAATTAGCAGTACATATATTTCTTTGTATATTAAATTTGCAGTATAAATATATCTAAATCATAAAGTAAATAATTGATAATGTTGTCATTTAAATCTATGAAATTGCATAGCAAATAAATGAAGTTGTTGTGTAATACAATAAATATAAAATCGTTGTGTTATATCACCATGAAAAATTGTTTCTCTGGATATTAAAGAATGATGAATATGTTTCTTGTTATTTTCCTCGGTACCTATACACATGGATTGTGTGCCTTGAACTTTGAATAAGTTCTTAATAGAAGCTTTTCCTGACCATCTAGGTCACTTTTGTATGTGAATGGATGGTCATCATTTTCAGCTTCTTCATTTATGAGCATGGTCAATTTAAGAAAACTTGCATATGTAGACAATTGTGAATTACTGTTACAGATTAAATGCATTGCAAAGACATGAAATCGTTAGGATTCACAAGCAAGGGAAGAAAGAGGGTTGAACACGCAAACAAATAGAATCTCTAATTTATTTAAACTCGATAAATTGATTGTTGGACGTTTGTTATTATCCCTGTGTAATTTTATAAATTAGTCAATTTTATTAATGATAGCATGAGGATATTTCCGACCAATTCCATTAAATCGAGAAGGTATCATGTTTAGTAATGGTTTGTCTCTCTGATATATTAAAATTTCTTATCTAATATCATAAACTCATTCTCTGAATATTGAATTCGCTTATGAATATTTAAAATCGCATATGAAATCATTTCTAAATAATAAAATTGTTTCTAAGTAGTAAAATCTTGTCTTTGTATTGTAGTCATAATGTTTCCATTAAACCCCAATGGAGAAGACCCCCAAAAATTATTAATATGCATGACAATAGTTTCTGCAAAAAAGAATAGTTATACTAGATTGGGGTTGGAAGGACTTCCGATAGCTTCAACGTTGTACTCATATTTATCATTTTCATAATCGATACAAAATTTTGGAAGGAAATGGATCTTTAATTAAACGGTTGGCTAGGCGCAGAGTTTTATCAATCCAAAAAACAAAGAGGTTTATCATTCAAGCGCAATGATTTATCAATCTAGAAAACACAGAGATGAATCAATAAGATATGAATCAAACAAAAAAGAAGAGACTAATCGATCAGAGATGAATCATCAAAATGCATAGATACTCAATCACAAGAAGGGGCAAAGACTAATCAATCGACAATGAATCAATCAAAACACAAAGATACTCATTCACAAGAAGACACAAATATTAGAGATTAATCATAAGAGAAAAACATAGAGATGAGCAAGGGATAAATGGTTGGGAGAAATTTATCCTTCACTTGTTATCCATGCACAGGAAAGCATGGAATTTGAATCTATAAGTCTTTAAACACCGAAGTGATGATCGTCGATTTGGCTCCTCGTCGACTGTTCAGGCACAAAATAATAACTTAATGGATAAGGGACAAAGATAAAAACACAATTTTTCGTTGTATTAGTCAATAAAAAAAAACACAGAGAAGTCATTGCAATCATAGGTTGGGTTCTCCATGGGAAATCAATTCAAAAACCAACTAGCATAAGGTTGGGATGAATTTAAGTTCTTTGATCATAAAATGTTGGGCTCATCAAGACAAGTTGTTTAAGATAAGATGAAATCTATGGATAGTGTTACGTTGAATAGAACATAAACTTTAACATAGTATAAGTACATTACTAAAGGTGTAGGAAAAATATTTAAACTACCATTCAATACAAATATACACAAGCATACCATATCCAAATGTGAAAGCCCCGAGTCATTTTCTCGAGTTCACTCTGTCCAACTCTCGCTTGCCGACCTATGTGACCTCACTGGTACCTCCCAACCAACGTTATGGGTACTCTTCTTCCCCCTAAGTCCCCCGAGCCACAAAGGGGACATAGAAACAATACCAGAGAATGCCAGCACCTAGATCACCTTGAAAGTTTGAGCTACCACTCATTACCTGAGCTGGGTATCCCAAATCCCACAAGAGAAAGTTTAGTCAAGGAAATTTTTAGTAGTGTAACATTATGAAAAAAGATGAGATCCATACTCCTCCTCCTCCATCCTTTTTATAGAGTTTTTAAGTAAATAGTTTCCCAAATTCTCATTAAATTCCTTTTTTCAGTTAATTAATTTTGAAAAACCTCCCCCATACACATGTCGCCCGATTCCCTAGTTGCACCAGAAAATCAATTTAATTAATTAATTAATTATTCCTATTTCCCTCATCCACCTAAGATCCTTCCTAAAAACGTTCATTGGTGTCCCAAAATTCCCTTACACTTCTTAAATGAATTATGCCTTACTAAATTCCTAATTGAGTTCATAATTAGAAGTTTCAAAGGCAAGATTCCTTACTAAGTTATACATTCATCTTTTTCTTTACGTTTCCCCTTTTCTTTAAGTGTCATATTTCTTTTAAGTTTCCACCTTTTTCCTTTTTAACTAAAAATCAATTTAGCAAGTGTAGATAAAACAACCATTTACCCTTTTTCCTTTTAAATTAAAATTTAATTTAGCAAGTGTATATAAAACAACAATTTACCCCCTTTTTAAAAATTTAATCCTCCATTATAATTTTGAGTTTAATAAATATGTTTGAATTTCTTACCCCACTTCTTGTTACATGTTTATTTATTATTTTTTTGACCACATGTTCTACTTAGACCTAGTTTTTAATTTCACTAGGTTGGGCGACATTTTGTTTTATTAGGGAAAATTGTTTTTAAACCTTACTTATCACATCATTCATTTTAAGGTTGTCTAGGTCCTAGAGAGGCATAGTTTTCTAGGCACTAGGTTTATTCACTTACCAGTTAAAATCGTGACATCCCCTTCAGGATGAACTACCTGCTCCAAGGGTGCCACTCGCCTCTTTTCATTTTCCTTGCACGACGTTTCCTTCAAGACGCACGATGTTTTGCAAAGGTGCCACTCACCTCTTTCTGTTTTCCTTGCACGACATGCCCTTTAGAACACAATACATACTCCAAGGGTGATACTCACCTCTTGACTGACTTTGTTGGATGTCAAACCCCTGGAGTCAATACTCCGCTAGGTGATCATGTTGGAGACTAAGGGCCTCTAAAGAATAATTCCCCTACTTTATTTGGTGCCCCTTACAATAATCGTGAGCGACTGTCACAATCTTCCCTCATGGCATAGTGGGTTTTTTCGAACTAGGTAATCATTAACCTAAAGTTTGAGCCACAGTGGGAGTGCCAGTAGGATGTGGTAGGGATGCTGCCACACCTCTCCCTCAATGTTTCTGGTTGTCCTTTGTGACCCCTCGACTCCACATGTGAGTCTAGTTAAAAATCTATCATTAGCCTGAATCCATCAACAAATCATGTCAACAATAATAATCAATCATCATAACATCTAATCATATGTACATATGTCACATCAACAACATTCAAACCCAATAGTCAACTCCTTAACTTGATCCAAAGTCCAAGGGGTTTCATCGATGCCTCTGCATTCTTAATGTCCAAAGTCCTTCACACTCAGGAGAACCCAATCAATAGCACTTGTCTATGTAAATACAACAAAATATCATATAAAAATATCCATAATATATCATAATCATAATCAAATGGCCAATAGTATAGTAATCTGTATCACTTGCAAGAAAGTGTCCTCAAAGGATAATTTCTCTCAGTGTGTGCAAGAGAGGGATGTAAAAATTTGGATGGACAACAAGCCTATATACCTCCACTTATTCCTGAGAACCCTCATCCAAGTATTGATATTCCAGTCCCAAATGATGTTTCTGATCCTTTAGTTAGAATATAACATGATGTATGGAAAAATGTTGTACATCCTCCTTCTGGATAGTCACATGGTTGGCCAAATATTGATCACCGTCAGTAGCCCCCTGTTCATTCTTAACATACTACTTCTCCCCTGCCTCAACAACCTATATCCCAAGCCTCACATGCACATCATGCCAAGGCCAAGATCATTGAGCTTGAGGATAGTCCAGAGATGTAGAGAGTAGTAGCATCTAAGTCAAGGTCATCACATGAGTCATCGAATTTAGTCACTTCACATGTGCATGGAAATGATAAAAAATATTCTAAGGCATGTTCATCACTTGGGAGAAATGAAAGGGAATATAGCAGTCATAGCAAGAGAGGAGAAACCTCTCACAGTAAATATGGTTTCTCATGATATAGTGATATATGTATATGAACTGGTTTGCACTTTATTTCAAACATCATATTATTTTTGGTAGCCTATGATTTGAGAACGTTTTATTTTGGACCACTCATTGTTTGAAAATTTAATATTTTGGATAGCCTTATATTTTTATGCTATATGTTATGCACAGATCTATATGATGGTTAAATTTGGATGGATGGGTTTAAATAATCGTTACATGGAGAGACAAGGGGATTATTATGAAGATTCGATCTTTTGAATTTTAATGACATAGATTGTTTGATGTGGCAAGATGATGTTCCTTACATCTATGGTGGAAGTTGCAAGGAGGAAATAGTTCATTAGTTGGACTAAATAAAATAGGGGGTTTCACTTATTATTATTAATTAATACCCTTATAGTATTATTACTATTTATTAATTTACTTGAAATATTTCATATTAACTAATTAATGGTTAGTTAATGAGTAACTAAAAGTAGTTGAATGATTCAACTACTCTGAAGATATAAAAAGGGGTAAGTTCAACAAAGTAATGGGAGAGAACATATTTCTCTGATAAGTTATGCTCTTAGTTCCAAGTGATATTTCATTACTACTTCATTCATATTTTATTTATAATATAAGACACTTCTTGTGATAGCAGGGTTTGTTGAAGGTGACGAAAATATAGGACCAAGCAACATTGAATTTTGATATGCTTCTATGTTGATTGTTGGTTTGATAATTTGCATAATTCGTTGAATTCTGAATTATTTTCTCAGTACCAAATAAGATTCTTGTGTAGATTCATAATGGATTGCAAGTTGTGATTGTTTGCTTATCATTCTTGGTCTGATTTGAAGGCACTAGTGGCCTATGTGTATGCTACCTTAGGTTTCTAGACTTTCATCTGGTCCATACTTTGAAAGTATGAGAAGTGTATTGGTTGTTACAGAATGAATGAATAAAAGCATTGATGGTTTTGCAACTCTCTTGGTCTCTCTTATTTCTATTGTATTATGTTATTTTTCTTCTTGTTTGAATTCTTTATTTAAGTTTGAATTGGATAAATAAATTTAAAACAACAATTGGTCTTTAAGTCAAATAATTTGAAGGTGAATTGAAATTTCAATAGGGATATAAATTAGGGTAACAATCCCACCTATATTGTTTTATCTAAACAAGATTTAAAAAATTGTTGTGAGGAATTTCATTTCTTTTACTCAACAAGTCCCTACAAGAGAACCAAAACAAAACAATAAAAATCACAGAGAAGAAACACAGAGAATATGGGTAAGAAAGAAGAATCAATACAACAATGAAGAATGCACTCTCACTTTACAAGATCAACACAAGAAACATGGTTGGTATGCTAAAAATGGTTGCTCAAATAATATGACAGGTGATGAGAAAAAAAAATTGACATTGAAAAAGGAAAGAGATGGATCGGTATGATTTGGGAATGACAACTCAACTAGGAGTATAGGAAGAGGCATAGTTAATATTGGAAACAAGGAATATAAGGTAGAGAATGTTCTACTAGTGGAAGACATGAAACATAATATTATAAGCGTAATTCAAATGTGTGATCAAGGGCACAAACTTGTGTTTTACTCAGAGAAATGTGAAATACGAAAAGCAAGTTTAGGAAAGTTAGTGGCTACAACTACAATAAATCGAAGAAACATATATGTGTTAAATGAAATTGAAAAATAAAAGTGTTTCTTAGGTAAGGAAGACAAGGTTTGGCTATGGCACAGAAAAATGGGTCGCATAAAATTCGATAATCTTGTCAAGGTCAACAAAAAGGAAGCAGTGAGAGAGATGCCAAAAATAAAATAAAAAACAAATATCTTATGCAAGCATTGTCTACAAGGAAAGAAAACTAATACCAAGTTCAAAACAAAAGAACACTCCTCAACAAAGCCACTTGAACTTGTGCATACTGATATTGTCAGGCCAAAAAGAACAAAAGGGTTAAAAGGTGAGAAATATTTTATGCTATTGGTTTATGATTATACAATAATGAATGTAGTGTGTTTTCTTAGGAAGAACTCAAAATCATTTGAAAACTTCAATATATACAAGTAAATGGTTGAGAATGAAATAGATTCACAGATCAAGTATTTAAGATCTGAAAATTGTGGGGAATTTACATCAAAAGCGTTTATGGAATTTTGCAATGAGCATGGTATAGATAGACCGTGTTCAAAAACCAGGACACCTCAACAAAAAGGAGTTGTTGAACGAAAGAAAAAGACAATATAGGAATTGTCCAGGACAATGTTGATGGATTCCACGTTAACATATGTTTTTTGGGAACAGGTAGTGCATACAACAATTCATAGTAAAAAAAAAGTATTTCTCAGAAAAAACAGTGATAACAATCCTTTTGAGATATGGAAAGGAAGACCAACCAATGTAAAGAATTTAAAAGTTTTTGGAAGAAAATTATGATACATCAAAAGAGAAGATGTAAGAATGGGAAAGTTTGATTCTCAAGTTTATAAAGAAATACTAGTTGGATACTCAAGTTCAAGAAAATAATACAAGTGTTTCAATCTAAGACTCAATAAATTAGTTGAAAGTATCAATGTGACCATTGATGAGATAGGTGGATGGAAAATAAAGCAAGAAAATAAAGACTCATTGGAACAAGTTTCTAAAGAAGAAGTAATAGAAGAAGAAGCAGAAGAGGAAGAAGAAGAAGGGTAATCAAAAGAAGAACACCAATATCCTCAGGCACCTCCAAAGATGCCTAGAAGATGAGTATAGAAGAATCATATTGTAGGTCAGATTATTGGGAATAAGGATGCAATAGTTGAAACCAAAAAAGGTATTCGCTCACCATAATAACAACACCTAGCATTATTATCTACAATTGAGCCAATTAGCTTTGAAAAATCCAAGAAGGATGAACTTTGGATTATATGAATGAATTAATAACTAGATTAGATAGAAAAAAATGACACTTGGGAACTAGTTCCAAGGATAATGGACAAGAATCTGATTGGTACAAAGTGGGTCTTCAGAAACAAATTGAATGAAGATAGGCAGGTTACCAGGAACAAATAAAGATTGGTATGTAAAGGATATGATCAGGTTGAAGGTATCGATTTTGAAGAGACATTTTCCCCATTTTCTAGAATGGAAGCAATCAGATTTATTTTATCTTATGCTTGATCCAAGAATATTAAAGGGTATCAAATGGATGTGAAGTCATCCTTCCTAAATGGAGAGATAGAAGAAGAGGTCTACATTGAGAAACCATAAGGATTTAAGTTTTCATAGAATGAAAATTATGTTTGCAGGTTGAAGAAGGTGTTGTATGGTCTCAAATAGGCTCCCAGAACATGGTATTCCATACTATATTGATACTTACAAAAAAAAGGATTTAGAAAGTGAAATGTAGACAATAGCCTCTACATCAAGGTAAATAAAGATGGTATTTTGTTAATTGAAGTTTATGTTGACAATATTATCTTTGGTAGTGATGATGACATAATGAGCTAGAAATTTGCAAAGGGCATTCTTAATGAGCTTGATATGTCATTAATTGGAGAATTATCATTCTTCTTGGGTATTTAGATATGCCAAATAATCCAAATCATTTTTATCTCTCAAACCAATTATATCAGAGAAATGGTAAATAGGTTTAGAACGGAAGATTTCAAACCAGTCAGTACTCCTATGAAAACCAATTGCAAGTTAAGTAAAAATGTTGATTCAAAGGATACACATCAAAGGAAGTATAGGTCAATGATTGGAAGTTTATGTTATGTGATGAATTCTAGACTAGATGTGATGCAGGTTGTTGGATAAGTAGAAAAATTTTAGGAAGCACCAAAGGAATCACATGTTCTATCAGTAAAGAGGATATTTAGGCACCTCAAGGGTACAAATGAGTCTGAATTATGGTATCCAAAAGGAAAGGATATTTCAATTATTTCTTACATAAATTCACATTGGGAAGGTTGCATTGATGACCAGAGAAGTACAAGTGGAGCAACATTCTACGTAGTTGAGTTTTTGGTATCCCGGATAAGCAAGAAATAATAATCAATATCATTGTCTACAACCCAAGAAAATTATATTGCAACAGTAACATGGTGTACACAAGTTCTATGGATGAAACAAATATTCAAAGATATACAAATTGAGTATTATGATACCATTTTGATATTTTGTGACAACACGAATGCCATCAGTATGTCAAAGAATCAAGTGATGCACCCCAAGACAAAGAACATTATGATCAAGTTTCACTTTCTACAGGAACATGTTGTAGAAAAGAACATCAGAGTTCAATATGTGGGAAAAAAATAATAGGTTGTAGATATCTTTACAAAACCACTTCTAAGGGAAGATTTTGAGTATATTTGACAAAGACTTGGAGTGATTTATACTTTAAAATGGACACATTGGAATTATTATTTATATGTATTAGATTTACATGAAGAAGCATAATAAAAAAGAATATATCATTTTGGGAGAGTTGAGTTTAGTGCACTCTCACAGAGAAATCATTCAAGGAAATAATCCCAAATAATAAGTTACCTTTTCCACTGATGTCAAAGGGGGAGAGATTATTCAACTTCATGGAGAGAGATTTATATGTTTGGAGAGAGAACAAAGACATGATTCCAAGGGGAGTGATGGCCACAGGGGGGGCATGAGCAATATGACTTTAGTATTGCATCAAAGTGTTTCCATCAATTCCAAAGGGTGATATTTATGATTAATTGGGTTTCTTTTCATTGATGTCAACTCTTGGAGAAATTTAGATATAAAATTTCGTTATTCCCAGAAGTATGGTTAAGGGACCCAAGTTTGTTAGAGGTAGAAATGAATTAAGATCATTGGACATGTAGGTAATACTATTCTAGATTGTTAGTACATGTCATTCCATTTTCGGTGATATGCAGAATGTCACATAGCTATTCATGGTTATAAATTTATGACCTTGTGAAGTTGGAGAACTCTCATGAGTTTACTAGAAGCCTCTAGAAGATGAAATAAGTCAAATTATTCTAGCAACCCCTAGAATAATTTGACCAGTCAAAGTGGGTGAAACTAGGAGTTAATCATGGGTTAAGCTCTTGCAATAAGAAACTAATTAAAAATAAATTAGTTTCAACCCTGGGTGACATTAGTGAGCCACCCCGACCCCTAACACATCCTTATAATGTTCCTCTGATCTCACGGTCAATATCTGTCTGCATAGAACCCTCGATCTATGACTATCATTACTTCGGAGATTCAGAATTTGGTAGTTTCACTATGGAAACTCCCTGTTTCTCCTAGAGTTTTCCAGCACAGGGATAACCATAGTCTAGATCTGATAGTCAGGGAGGATCCTGAAGGGTCCTAAGATCCACATCTCACATCACTTCACCGATTCGATGTTTGATAGTTTTGGAAGTGTCACACTCCCAAATCCTCTGGAGTGTCTAGTCTCATGATTACAAGATCTCCTGCCACATGGATGAAACCAGTAATCACCAGAGATGAAACATAGTAAGGAAGAGAGGACACATGGCCCCTTATTTGGGTGATACATGTCACATGTTAATGTACCCATAGCGTCTGCAAAACACCCAAATCCAGGTGACATGTCACACATTGAGCGTGGTTCCACATCACCCCCCCCCCCNTGAACTCCCTAAATCTCTCCACATGGCCTCGACCATTTGACGATCGACGTTTTACATTTTCCACTTGAACATTCAATGTTAGGCATTCGAATTTCTACGTTGAATGTCAAAGTTTGACATTCAGTGTTCTATGTTGAACCTCGATTTTTGGTGTTCTACATTCTATGTTGAATGTTCCTCTATGATACTACACCCCAAATCCTCCAAACTCCTAAAATGGTCAAGCCGTATTGACTATATTGTAGGTCCAAGGGTTGGAATAGTTCTCAGGCATCCTCAACTCTACAACCCAAATTAAATTCAGGCTCCATGACCTGGGGGTGTCCATCTCCCCTACGAAGAATACCAAAATTCTTTGAACTCACAAAGAATGAATGATTTGAGGGGTTAACACCTGCACTCCATCTCCAAATCCAACAGTCATGAAAGACCTTGGTTCCTTCGAAATGGAACTTGTTCGCTTGTCTTCCAAATGAAAAGATCTTCCATTTCGAGACTTAATTTTTTTTATCCTTCTTGAGATCTGTCATATTTGAAAGACTTAGTCTTTGGCATGCACTTTTCACTCTTTCTCCTAATCTTAATAGAATCCTTCTCCCAAGAGACTCAAAATAGCTGGGAATGTTGACATACATACGGGAAAATAATCCCAAGGTCGACAAAATTAGAGTTCATTTTCTTAAACTTGAGCCACTACAAAGCTCGATCATTTATGCATATAAGCCATATAGTTCCTTGCTACCTTAAATACACAATCAAACAAAATATAAGGGAACACAGTCTAACAATCAAGCAACATGCACATCCTTGAAACATCCATAGGATATCCAACTTTATTTTATAGTTACAACTCAAATATACAAGGTATGAGAATACTTATCTATTTTCGATTATATCCAACTAAATTATTATGGATGTTCGCTTTTCCACCCAACCATAATATCAGAGGCATTGATTCCTATCACTATGGACACCCCCATGTCGATCCATGATATCACTAGGGAATTATGGCATTTCTTAGAGACGTTCTCTTTGTCACAACATCCCTGTGAGGTTTATTAGATGATTCCCCAACATCTATCTCACAACCTTCCTCTTTTCTATTGCATGTATGGGTCACGCATTCCCATATGTGCATGCATTCTTTTTTGGTGTCTCTCCTACTCTCTACAGAGCCTCACATGTGAACCTCTTCCTCTATGTATTCTCTTTGTCTCTATTTTTTCTATATCTTTTCCTAAGATGGTTTTTGACCTATCCTGTTCCTTCTGTCATAAGGAAAATCAGGGCATACTGGTCTGCCAAACCCTGCGGTACTTCAAGATGGCATTATTTGGTCAACACATGCTTCCATTCATGGGGTTGGTTGATTATCCAACCTCTAGTACTTCCTTCATTAATTGATTCCTCTCCTTGGGATCTAGATGGGGTTTATTATCTCAACAAAGGGAATTTGGGTCATTTGAACTAATGAAACCTCTCCACAGTTTCCTCATTGTTTCCTCTACTGATATCATGGTCAATACTTCAAGGATTTACCCCCACAATCAATGATTGGAAATCCAAATAATACACTTAAATTTTCCCCATGCCATAGCATGATGAACATGATTAATTACACACTCGGAGAGACATGGGTATTACATCAAACATCTCTTGCTCAAATAATCTGCAACCTTGTTAGCACTTCCACTAATATGCTTGATAAAAAATCTAAAATACTGCATGAATTCTACCAATTTGGCATGTCTTTTATTCAACTTCTCCTGTCTAGTTATAAACTGCAATGCATGATTATTAGAATATAAAAGAAACTCTTTCGAGATAAGATAATGCCTCCATTTTTTCAAATATTGAATCAAAGAATATAAATTATTATCATATGTGGAATACTTCCTTTTAACATCATTCATCTTCTCACTGAAATAAGCAACTGGCTTATTGTCTTGACTTAAAACTATGCCAATGACTACTCCACTTGCATCACACTTTACTTGAAATGCCTTATTAAAATATGGCTGAGCTAGAATATGTTGTTCTGTTATCTTGGATTTTGTCACTCTAAATCCTTTTTCATCCTCTTCTGTCCAATTAAAATATTTATGATATTTCTTTATGGTGTCCAATATAGGTGCACAGATACTGCTGAAATTCCTGATGAATTTTCTATAAAAACTTGTCAATCCATGAAAAAATCTTACCACAAACACACTTCTTGGAGAAGACCAATCTATGATTTCCCTCACCTTCTTTGAATCCATCTTTAATTCATTTGAAGAAATAATTAATCCAAAATATACAAGTTTTGTTTTCATGAAAGAACATTTCTTCAAATTTACTAACAAATTTTCCTGTTGCAATCTCCTTAACACCATATTTAAGTGTCTCAAGTTCTCTCCTTCAGTCTCACTTAAGATTAAGATATCATCCAAATAAAAAATTACAAACATACCAATAAAATATTTTAGAACTTCATTCATCAACCTCATAAATTTACTTGGGGCATTTGTTAAGCCAAACAACATAACGAATCACTCATATAATCCTTCATTCATCTTGAAAGTTTTCTTCCATTCATCTCCCTCTCTCATCCTGATCTAATGATAGACACTCTTCAATTCTATTATGGAAAAATAACTAGCTCCACTCAAGAAATACATTAAATCATCCATTATGGGTAAAGAAAATCTATACATGATGGTTATCTATACATTAAGTCATCCATTATGGGTAAAGGAAAACATCTTACCATGAAAAAACTTCTTGGAGAAGGCCAATCTATGATTTCCCTCACCTTCTCTAGATTCATCTTTAATTCATTTGAAGAGATAATGAATCCCAAATATACAAGTTTCGTTTTCATGAAATAACATTTCTTCAAATTTACTAACAACTTTTCCTATTGCAATCTCCTTAACACCATCTTTAAATGTCTCAAGTGCTCTCCTTCAGTCTCACTTAATATTAAGATATCATCCAAATAAAAAATTACAAACACACCGATAAAATATTTTAGAACTTCATTCATCAACCTCATAAATGTACTTGGGGAATTTGTTAGGCCAAACAACATAACCAACCACTCCTATAATCCTTCATTCATATTGAATGTTGTCTTCCATTCATCTCCCTCTTTCATCTTGATCTAATGATAGCCACTCTTCAAGTCTATTATGGAAAAATAACCAGCTCCACTCAAACAATACATTAAATCATCCGTTATGGGTAAAGGAAATCTATACATGCTGGTTATCTTGTTGATGGCTCTAGTATCTATGCACATTATCCATCCTCCATCCCTCTTTGGACTTAACACAGTTGGTACGACACATCGGCTCAAAATTTCTCTGATCAAACCCTTATCTAACAACTCTTGGACTTGATTCTTAACCTCTTCATTCTCTCAAGGTGTTAATATGTATGCTAATTTTTAATATTCCATATATAAAACATTATGCAGAACAAAAAGAAATATCTAGAAATGGAAGATGAACAACAATATAATCCAAACAACACCACAATAATACCAAGATGATACCAGAAGAACACTAGAAAGAGCACTTTGATTACTGAGAGAAATGTTCACTTGCCTCTTTGAGGGGGAAAACTCAAGCAGAGCAGAGCTCTATTAAAATAATATCCAAGAAAAAAGTTCTCATATTCTTGACTCCTATTTATACTAAATATGTTTATCAAAAGAACCATCCAAAGGAAGATCCTTCTAGAAGCGAAAGTTTCTCTTAGTTCTTCTTACATTGGACTTATTCTTCCTTATTGCTAGGCCTTATTAATATTGACCTTTATTACATGGAAATATATTATTCTACCTGTGTGAGGGGTTAGGTCCCTAACATGCCCTACCCCTTAAAAACATCCTTGTACTCAAGGTTTGAGATGGGGAAATTGCTGCAGAATGGTAGATGGTTCCCAAGTGGCATATGTTGGAGTTGTATCTTTCCATTGGACGAACACTTCCTTGATGGTTCACTAACACAGACGATGCTCATGCTGGTCCAAAACTTCTTATGGTAGTAGCCAAATGGAGCCTTCTTCATCCAACTCGAGAAGGGTGGTTTGGGTTTGGAACTTAGTTCCAATCAACTTCTTTAAGAACAAAACATGAAAAACAATATGGAGCTTAGAATGAATGGGAAAAGCTAACTGATAAGCCACATGTACCACATGCTAGAGAACCATATAAGGACCATAAAAATTGGGCACCAGTTTCTAACACTGGCCATCCTTGAGGGAATTTTTCTTGTAAGGTTGCAGTCGAAGAAACACCTCATCCCCTTCTACAAATTGACGTTCAAAGCGACTTTTATTTTCTTGTTGCTTCATGTGATTCTGGGCCATGACCAAATTACCTTTGAGGGTACAGAGAATAGCCTCTTGAACTGTAAGTTTGTTCAAATGCCTAGACCTTCAAGACACCTAGAAAATATGAGAGAACTAAAGATGGCTTTTGTCCATATACCTCTTCAAAAGGAGTAATGCAGGTAGTTGTATGGTATGAAGTGTTGTACCACCATTCAACTAGTAGTAACCATTGAGCCCATTGATGCTTCCTTTCCGATGCAAAAAACCTCAAATATGTTTCCAAACATTTGTTGATAACTTCAATTTGGCCATCATTATTGGGATGATAAGTTTTGTTGAGATGCAATTGCGTGCCTTCTATCTTGAACACGTCCTGCCAAAAATTGCTAGTGAAAGTTGGCTTGTGATCATAAACAATAGAATGTGGCATGGCATGGACCTTGAAGACCTAATCCATGAAAGTTCAGCCACAATGTATGTTGTAAATGGGCGTTGAACATAACAAAAATGAGCATACTTGGAAAAACAATCAACTACCACCATAATGATTGATTTATTTCCTGATTTAGGTAAGATGGAAATAAAATACATAGAGATATCCCACCAAATAGTATGTGGAATTAGAAGCGGTTGGAGTGTGCCCAGAGATTTGAATTTTTCTCCCTTGTTGCATTGACACACATCACATTCAACCACATAATTACGAACTTCATGTTTCATACTATCCTAGAAAAAATAACGTTTGACATGGTCATAGGTTTTGGTAAACCTGGAGTGCCCAACTATGGGTGTAGCATGAAGCTCAGAAAGTATCGTGGATTTATGTTTGGACTATTTACTTAAATACAAATGGACTTTGTATCAAATCTCATCATTGAGCCAAAAGTACTCTGGGGAAACTGGAGAATTGGACTACAATTGTTGTATCAGATGTGAACTTTTGTAATCGTGTAGCCATTCTTGGAAAACAGCTTGGAGCCAATATCGGACAATGAAGGAGAGAGAAAAAAGGGACCCTTCATCTTCATATTTTCGGGAAAGTGCATCAAAAACCACTTTCTCTTTTCCTTTCTTGTAAATGATCTCATAATCATATCCAAAGAGATTAGTCACCCATTTTTGTTTCTCGGGGGAGGAAAGGCGTTGTTCCAGAAAATACATAAGGATTTTATGATTTGTATGAATTTGGAATCATTTCCAAAATAAATAAGGGAACCAAAGATCCAGGACATGCAAAATAGCCAACATTTCCTTTTCATATATTGATTTTCCCAAATTTATCTCAGACAATTGTTTGTTGGTAAAGGCCAAATGGAAACCCTCTTGCATAAGGACAATGCCAATTCCTTTCCCAGAAGCATCACATTCCAGGATAAAGGTATTTGTGAAATCAGGAAGGGCCAAGACTGGAGTGGCACACATGGCCATATTCAAGGTTTGAAAATGCTAAGCAGTTGTTGGAGTCCAATTGAAATAATTATTTTTAAGGAGTGCAGAGAGAGGTGCCACAATATTTCCATAATTCTTAACAAACATCCAATAATAACTTGTTAAACCCAAAAATCCTCGCAATATTTTGAGAGTCATTGGGTGAGACCAATCTTGCATAGCTTCAATCTTTTTAGGATCCACCCTGACGAGAACCTTTCCCACAAGATGACCCAAGTAATCTACTTCTCAGACACCAAAAGCAAATTTAGATTGTTCGAGGAAAATTTGGTGTTGAGAGAGTAGATGGAGAAATCGATACAAATGAGCAAGATGGGATGTCTAGGTTTTTCTATAGATGAGGATATCATCAAAGAATACTAACACAAAATGACGGAGAAAAGGATGAAAGAAATGATTCATGAGGCTTTCAAAAGTGGAGTGATCATTACAAAAGACAAATGACATGAAAAAAAACTCATGCTATCCCTCATGAGTTCTAAAGGCAGTCTTAGGAATGTCTTCCTCCTTCATACAGATCTGGTGGTAGTTCAAAAAAATATCAAGTTTAGTAAAGAACTCAATGCCACTCAATTCATCCAAGAGGTCATCAATGACAGTAATAAGAAATTTGTCTTTAATGGTTCATTTTTTGAGGGCACGAAAGTCAGGACACATGCCCCAAGAAACTTATTTCTTAAGGACCGTGACCACAAGAGAAGAGTAGGATCTTGTACTAGGGCGGATAACACCTACGTTGAGTAGTTCTTGAACCATTTTCTCCATTTATTTTTTTTGGGAAAATGGGTGACGATAGGGACAAATTTTTGGAGGAAGGCTTCTTGGGACAAGTGGAATGGAATTATCATGAACACCATGAGAAGGAGGGGGTCCATGGAGAGTGGAAAAAACCACTTGATTTTTAGAGAGGATGGATTGGACTTCCTGCAGCACAGAGGGTGTCCCATTTTCTTGGCTGGCATGGATTTGGGAAATAACTCTAGAATGAACTTTTTTTAGCATATTTTCCATGTGATGGGAACTAACAATGCCTTGGAACTTATATTGTTGGCCCTCCTAGTCGAATTGCATCATTAATTCCTTGAAATCCATGAGAATGGGACCCAAAGTCCTTAGCCATTCTACACCCAACACAATGTCACAATCGCCCATGTTGATAGCAAACATATGATATTTCATATAGTAGTCACCAATTTGGAGACACACATTTTCACAACGCCCTACACATTTCATAGACCCACCATTGGCAATCATGCTTTGGAAATTATTGACTGCACGGATATAACAAATAGTTTCTTTGGAAATGTGGTGATGAATAAAATTATGGGTGCTTACACTATCAAGAAGAATGATGACGTTCCTATGCTTGATGTAACCAATTAGCTTGAGGGTTTGGGGAGAAGATAAGCCAGTGAGAACATTTAGGGAAATGATTGGTTCTACTTCGAGAGGGTTTTAGGGAGGGGTTATGTCAGTGGGTTCAGGTGACATAAAGACAAGGGGAGCCTCAACATCTTTTTCTGAAACATCCTTTGAGATGTCCAATCGATCAAAAACAACTATAAAGTCTTCCACTGTGCTAGATTGTTTCAATTTTTTCAAACAACATAAATGGTTGGTGTCAGTGTCAAAGCATTCATAAATATCCACCACAAAGTGTGTCGAAGCCACATATCCTTGGCAGGCATTTTTTCTCCATTGCCACCATTGCCAACGTTCTTGATCTAGATGGAAAACACCATATTGGAGTTTCGCCAACTCATCCGTAATGCCATACAAAGAAAATTAGTGTTCCATTTGAGTTACCCAGCCAGTGGGATCTGATCCATTAAATTTGTTCACATCCACACGCGGAAGGTGTATGTCACGCTGAAAGTGATGGGGATGAAAATTATGGGAATGAGAGGAAGTTTCACCTTTAGTATGCAAAGGGGGTTCAAATATGGGAAGATCTGCAAGGATATGCAACTTGGCACAGATCATCATCGTGACATATTCAATATGGGTAGTAATGTCTTGTTTAAGCTCATCTTTGAGTTCTACGATTGAGGTGATGATGGAGGAATGAATTATTTGATTGATGATGGCAATATTGGCACTGCGTTGTCACACTTCTTTTTGGGTTTCTGTGAAATTATAGTGTAGGGTAGTGAAGCGAGATTCCAAGTCTTGGCTACGGGTATGGGCCATGATAACGAGGGCACACGAAAAGGGGCAAGTGGGACTACATAGAAAATGGGTTATGGGTGAATTATATCACAACTATCAGGGTGATGAGTGGAATCCAATGGGGTAAATCTGAAATAAGGGTTTCAGAAGGGGGTCGGGTCAACAAGAAAAAAATTGTTGAAAAATGATAGGTATGACTGCGAGAAGGGCGAACAGATAAATCCAATTGAATAGGTCTCAAATAATAGTGCCAATGGCATCCAATTTTTTTTTTTTACTCATGCAGAGTTATACTCTGATATGAAGAATATTGTAGTGATGAAATGCCCAAATGCTTAACAGTAAGAAATGTGTAGAAATTTTGCAACTCAAATGCAGGAGACACTGCTACGTCGTAATAGATATTGTATGTTATGTTTTTGTTTCCATCCCAAGGGTTAGGTATTCAAGGGTTCTACAAAAAAGAGTTTTCCCTATCCTATAGCTCTTTGATATACGTGCAGGGTCCAAAAATAGTACTTGACCCAATATCTCAGGGCACCAACTAAGGAGGATATATCGTTCCCCTAGATATACTACCCGACTACCCAAGTAATAGAGAGTATTTTCCCAATTTTTGTTCTCAATGACACTATAGTAGTCATGCGACTGATTGGTTTATCTATGGAGGGCTTCAGGAGATATAGGTTGATCCATATATAGGTGTTGTCTGATGTGCTACCACTTGAAGGGGTACCAACAAGGGTTACAACAAAAAAAAACATATGTTCTCTTAAGTACCACTTGTATTTCCTGCGTGGATGAATCTCGGACCATGGGTTTATGCACGTAACAACAAATTTATATAGCTTAAAGAAGTTGGAATACATCTCCACCTTGAAAACAAATTAACCCACAATTTTCTGCTGAGGAAGGTGCTCTGATACCACTTGTAATATTCCAGATGTAAAAAAGTACGCAGAACAAAAATAAATATCTAGAAATGGAAGATGAAAAACAATATAATCATAACAACACCACAATAATACCAAAATGATACCAAAAGAACACCAGAAAGAGAACTTTGATTACAGAGAGAAATGTTCACTTACCTCTTCGAGGGGGAAACCTCTAGCAGAGTAGAGCTCTATTACAATAATATCCAAGACAAAATTTCTCATACCCTCAACTCATATTTATACTAAATGTTTTTATCAAAAGAAACATCTAGAGGAAGATCCTTCTAGAAGGGGAAGATTCTATTAGGTTTTCCCAGATTCTAGTTTGGATTTATGGAACTTTTCTTTGACAGCTCCTCTACCTCTACTAGGAAATTTTCCTCTACTTCTTTGACTTTTCTTTCTTACCAACTTTTCCTCCTCTTTCAAGGCCACCTGATAATAATACTCCATAGACCTCATTGTAATCATGCTTATTTAATCTCAGATATCATATCTCATTCCATTGATGTACCTCACAAACTTTTCTTCATCATTATCTCTATGTCCTTCTCCAATGTTTAACTTATAAAACTCTTTGGTGTACTCCTTCACCAACAAACCTTTCCATCTCAGATTTTGTATATTTTTGAATAGATTCACTTGATAATATTTGGGCATGAACTTAGCTTTCAATTTAGTAACCATTATATCCCAACTCTTAATTTTGGACATACCATTGCATATTTTGTCACCTTGCAGTTCGTCCCACCATAGTTCTGCTTGTCCTTTCAATCTGGTCACATCATGCTTCACCTTATTTTCATCATCAATCTCTTCATAATCAAATTAATTTTCTAAAGCATTTATACAGTCAATCAATTCCTCCACATTTAAATTACCTTCATACATCGAAACCTCTATCTTCGTTCTGGTTCCCAACTTGAAAACAACTCTCAGTAGTCGCTCCTCTGCAACTTGTTCTCCTGTAACCTCTTTTTCTTCCACATCTTCATTTTCACTTTCACTTACATAACTAACATCATGTGCTCTTCTCTATGATATCTCCATGGCATCCAACCTTGCAATAATTTTTATCATCTCCTCTTCCATGGTTGCATTGACCACTGGTCTATCTTTGTGTTTCCTTGGTAGCATGTTTCCAAGTCTTCTTAGACACATAGCTTAATTTCTTTCCAAATACCACTTGATAATATAGGATGAATCTCATTCTTTTTCCTCCTATTTAAAGAAAAATTCTATGCTCTGATACCACTTGACGCAAACCCCGACCACCACCTAGGGCTTGCACGACCTCCCGGTCTAAGATCATTCATGGTAAGGAGTCGAATTAGCTCTCGGGTCCTCTTTGAACACTCAAAATATATGTGACGCATGCCTTATCTCTTTCATTGCATGCAAATTTGAATTTGTGAGGGTCCTAACGCTCCAATGGAATCTTCCATGTGACCCCAAGCCATAACCGTGGGATAACTTTCCACTTCAGGGAGTAATTTGTGACTTTGGATACCTAGGATTAAGAAAATCCAACAATAGCACACAATTTTCCTCACAAAAACTGAACCATAGGATAAATGAACAAAAGGAGGGATCAATGATCGTTGACTCATGTTGATATCTACTACTCTCCAAAACTTCGAGACTCCAGGAGTCATGGAGTTTACCTACTCTGACGCTCAATTCTCCTAAATGCGCGGACTCCGAAACGATAAATTGGATAGCTGGCGCTTGCCTCTAATCAATGGTAGATATACACTCAACACTTCGGGCTTCAAAGCCTTCCACAACTCAGCACTTTAGATCCTCTAGAGTGTAGAATTAGAGAGCTCATGAAGGACATGATCAATTGTCCACCTTTCCTTGTTAATGGATGATTAGGATGGGCTTCGGCCTTCAAAAGTTCTCGTTCCAAAAAAAAATACAACCCAATTCCTCTAGAGTGCCAGATATCTGAACTCTAAGATCTGATGACACATGGCTCTTTCACGTCAATGGTTAGGATTCATTTAGGGATTCAAAACTTAGAGAATTTCACACACTTTTGCAACTACACTCTAACAACAATTTAGAATAAACTCCATTAACAAACACAATTATCTTCAACAACCTCATTTGGGCATAGACTATATATATTTATACATGGAGGGGATTTTGAAGACTTCCTACCGACTACGCTTATTCTTTCATATCACAATTAAAACATTCTACCACTAAGGATTATTACAATAAATGGAATTTACAAAATAGATATGATTTTGGTCTCAATATCTATACAATCCTACAACTTATTAAGATGATTACAATCCTTTTCAATCTCATACAATGGCTCTTTCCTAAAAACATTAAAATATTTTAATTTCAGTTCTTTCAAAACATTAAATGATGCACTCCCTTGGGATCCAAAACATTTTGAACATGTTCTTTAGATGTTGATTTGTCCTCCAATTTCCTTGATGAACATTGATAATGATGCTCCTGCATCAGTTTGTCATGGTGTGAGAGGGAGAGAGAGGAAGATAGAGACAAGGGTAGAGAGAGGTAAATGGAGGACAAAGGGGTATATGTAGGAGAGAGAAAGAGAGAAAGAGAGAGGGAGTGGGAGAGAGAGAGAGGGAGGATGGGGTAGCGAGAGAGTGTGTGAGTGTGACAGGTGGAGAGAGAAATACAAAGAGGATGGCTACAGAGAGAGTGTGAGAGGGAGATAAAGAGGGGGATAGAGAGAGATAAAGTGAGAGGATGGGGGGGAGAGAGAGAGAGAAATAGAATTGAGGTTAGAGAGAGATTTAGAGGAAGGGAGGAAAACATAGGGAGATAGAGAGGGGGGTAGAGAGAGAAAAAGGGGTAGAGAGAGATTCATGCTAAGACTAAAAATAAGGAGAGAGAGAAAGGGTGGGAGGGATATGGAAGAGAGAGGAGAGGTAATAAGGGAGGAAGGGACATAGGGGAAGATGGATACAGAGAGAGAGAGGCAGAGAGATATATATATAGAGAGAGAGATAAAGAGAGACATATATGGGGGAGATAGAGAGGGAGTGGGTGTGAGAGTGTGATGCATGGAAAGGAAAGGTATAGGTATAGGTATTTGTATGAATTTTGATGTCTAGGTCTTTCTATGTATAGGTATTACCATGTATAGGAGTATGAGAGGGAGAGTCTGGGAGATATTGGCTGGGTAGAGAGAGAGAGAGTGAGAGGAAGGTGGGGAATAGATAAGAAAGGGAGGTAGAGAGAGGTAAAGAGATAAAGGTAGGAGAGTGGAGGAGAGAGAGGGAGGGGGATGTTGGTTGTGGAGCCTGATTATCTTCCTGATTCAGAGGTCCTTTCTTTCAGTCATGTTTATACCCCATGAAGTATTTACACCCCATAAGTATGTACACTCTTCCACGCGGGGGAGTGTAGAGGGGGGGTACCCCCTCTGCGGGGTCTGGGGGGCCTATCCCCCCGGCTGGGGGGTCTGGGGGAAAGCGGTCCCCCAGCGGGGGTTTGTGGGTGAAGCTCCCAAAGCAAAAATTGCCTTGTAAAAGTATATTGTAATTTCATTGTAAATCTGGACCGTTCATTATAAGGTCACAGATCTAACGGTAGAGATTATGTTAGGGTTTTTGCCCTAGAAGGAAACTCTCTTTTATGAGGGAAATGTATTGCGGCTATGGATGATGGTGAATGTTGTATTCTTAGAGAGGAGACTATGAGAAAAAGAAGAGGAAGTTACAGCGGGTTTTGCTGTAGGTTGTATCCCTTCATTTGCTGGATAATAATAAAGGAAGGACCTGGCAATTTCTCTGGTGGACGTAGCCCATATTGGGTGAACAACGTAAATCTGTGTCTCTCTTGTATTGTGTGTCTTCTGTGTTTTGTTTCTGCATTTGTTTTATTTTATTGCTCTGCGGTCCTATTTTTCTAACAACTGGTATCAGAGCATAAGGTAACTTGTAGGAAAAGAGGGTTCCTTGTTCGAGTGGGAGCAATGTCGGAAGATGGAAAGTTTAGGGTCGAGAAATTTAATGGCCAAAACTACCAGTTATGGAAGATGTAGATGGAAGACTATTTATATCAGAAGGATCTATTCCTACCATTGAGTGGAGTAGCAAAGAAGCTGGCGGCCATGAAGGACGAAGAATGGGAGATTCTTGACAAAAAGGCTCTAGGAACGATACGGCTGATCCTGGCAGCGTCAGTGGCTTTCAATATTTCGAAAGAAAAGACAACGAAGGGTTTGATGGATGCGTTGGCCAAATTGTATGAAAAACCCTCGGCGTCGAATAAGGTATTTCTAATGAAGAGATTATTTAATATGAATATGTCAGAA
>ML787128.1:279606-290806 GCA_009831015.1 Picea engelmannii | reverse complement strand
TTAGCCAAGCAACATGATTTTCGAACCATGCTGATTGCACAACTTGATTCTATTGATTTTGTAAGTTATTGAGCATTTGGGTTTAAACTTTTTATGACTTGCCTCATCTTTTATTCTACATGGGGGTTATGATTTATTTGGTTTTATATATATAACATAATCCTTATGTTAAATCTTTTTATAACTTTGTCTTGTCGATTATATGAATTCGGTTTGGCACTTTGGTTGAATGATGATTGATACATGGGCGCATATATAATTTTGGTGTTAACCTATACGATAAATGTTTTGAACACTATGATAGTGTTGGTGTGTATTGGTTGGATTTTGATTAGTTGTACACATGACTTAATAGATAATCCATCATTACAATTTGAATAGCCATATCGGCGGTTGTACTACAACCACTATTGCTCTGCATGGATTTACTGCCTTCTATCGCCCTCACACACTTTGCATTGATGCTTGCCTCCTTACCAGGGTTACCTCTGTTAATTTTTGGGAAAATCTTTGAGCCTAATTTGTTCAAACCCTTGTCCCTTAGCCTAGCTGACTGTGTGTTATCTCCTGGCTCCTTAAGGAAGATTTGAACCCTCATGGTTTTCAAAGACGGTTGTGGTTTCATTTTTCCAGAGAAGTTTGCCCCGTAATTTCCCCCAGAGTCACGTTTTTGCGTGAGCAATTATGGGCAAATGGTGTTGAATCAGATCGAACGGTTGAAAACCCAGAACCGTTTTTAGCCCCTATACCCTGAAAGCGAACGATTTCCTCAGAAATTGAGTGGCTATAGAGATCTAGCTCTTGTTTTCCAGGTCAATTTTTCAATGGCGGGAACATGCGTTCTGAGTCTGTATGCATTTCCTGAGATCTGTTCTTCAGAACTCCCTCTCACTCAACAAGCCATCTCGTTGCTCCAAAGGAAAATTAGAATTAGCAATGGATGTGAGGAGCAGTTGGAAGATATCTTAAGGATTTCACTTGCATTTTTAGTGACTTAGTTTAAGGGATTTTTGGGGTTATTCCCAGATTGTGTAAAACTGTTTGCTATTATTCACAAGGATGTTTTACCTTGTGATAAACCTATATAAACCTATGGTTTTGTAATAATCAGGGCATCCTCAGTTTTGGGAGAACAAGGATATGTAATGCTGATTCAAACTGGAGCATAATTGATGTCTTGTCGTGGCTTTTGCTTTTCAATATATCGATACTTTGTTCCAAGTTTTGTATATCATTCTGTTTATGGTTTAGTATTACTTTGTTATCTAAATCAAATTCAAGTGATATAATTTTTTATTGTTATACATATCTTGTTTCTTTGAAAGAGATAAAGAATGTAACAATTGTTGATTCATTTTATGAATGATAGCTTTGTCTTCTTCGTAGATTGAATTGTTATATAAGTTTGCTGCATAATAGGTTTCCCTTATTGCAGAGATTTATTATCAGAAAACTGTTATGATTTATTTTATGTCTTGTTTGTCCTGTAACAACACTTCGAGAAGCAGCATAGCTGATCGTTTTCGAGAGGTTTAAGGACTAAATGGTGCGAATTGCTTCCTCCAACCAACTTAAGAAGTCATCTTGCACAGGACAGACTTGGAGCGTTTCCAAGTCAATTAGTTAGATTTATATTACATTGTTTTATTTCAGTAATATATATTAGATTGTTTAATTTCAGTTAGCTTTCTTTCTTTTTCATAAATACAAAAAATCAAAAAAGAGACCCTTGGCTGTCTCCGGGCAGAGATCACATTAGTTTCACAGGTTTTAATCAAATCTGTAGTTTGTCCATATTGTACATTTGTGAATAAGGAATATCATAGCTGATAATTAGGTAGTTGATTTGAGTTATTACAATCATAGTTAGTATCTTGTATATATAAGTAGTTAGTAATTCATAGTTAGATTAGTGTAGTTAGTTTCTAGTTTCCTTTAGATTTCTTAGCTCAGATCATTTCTCTTTGGTTTTCATAGAAGACCTTAGAGCGGCCAACGGAGCCGTTAAACTCGTCAGGGTGGTCCATTCCAAACGGCTTGGGTTATTTAGACAACCCCGGACCGGTTCCACTCTCCCTGTTGATGGACAGTCAGTTTCACCTGTCAACAAATGGCGCTAGAAGGAGGGCCGACTGACAAGATGGCCTTGTAGGAGCCTTTATTTTAAAATTCTTCAATTCCCCCCATGGCTCCCCAAATCACCGTGTTGGAACACGCTTTCAACTTCTCATTACCCGATGTTCCCAGCGAGACAGTCTCTCGCTTGTCCAAACTCACCTTTGATGGTGAAAGCAATACATCTGCTAAAGACCACCTTAACAAGTTTTGGTGCAAATGCATCAAACTTGACATCACAGATTTAGGAGTTTTATGCATACTTTTCGCTTTTACTTTTAGAGGTCAAATCAAACAATGGTTTGAATCCTTTCCAGCATGTCACATTTTTGATTGGTTTGAATTTGTAGATGAGTTTCTAGATGCTTTTGAAATTTATGGTTTTGATCAATTATGTGAAGAGTTTCATACTTCGCTAATCAACGGTGATCCATCTTCAAAACACTTTTTGACAAGAGTCTATCATATCCTTTGTAAATTTAATCTCGATGACATGACATTGGCATTAAATATCTTCTATGATGCTTCCATCCCTTCTATCCAGTCATGTTCAATCACGAACAAAGAACCAATTGCAAATCCTATCACTCAACTGCAAGAACAATCTTCTTCGCAAGAAGAGGAAAATTCTTCCGATAATGTTGAACAAGCCAGGGAGTTAGAATCTATTGATCAGGCTCTTATTGACAACCAAATTGGTTTTTCCTTTGAATCATTATATTTTCAGTCTAAGACTTGTATGGAAGATGATTCGTTAATGGCTCAAGGTGAATTCCCTCATTCTTGTAACTCATGCTCTAATCAACATTTAAAATCAATCATTGAAGAACACTTAAGCAACGAAAATCTTCTTGAATGTTCTAGTACTCCTTCTATGAAACTAATTAGAGAAGAGGTTATGCAACTAGAAGAAGAAACTTTAAACCTTCATCCTCAAAATGCACTTTGTTCACAGGAAAGACTAGATGCTTGTCACATAAATTTTGAATTATCTGTCACACATCCAGATGATCATATTATGATAAGGAATTCATCACCAAATCAGAGTGAGAGTTTTAAAGAAAGTGAAGAGAATTGTCTTGAGAATATCACTGTTGAGTATCATAGTTCAAGAGATTCTTTTCATCTGCTTATTTCTGATTCCTTTTATTATTTATATCCTGATCTATTCCTAGATTCTGGTGGACATGACATCTTACCTACAACATCCTATTCTTTTCCACCACAATCGTATCCTCTCGATGTGTTAAATTTTGGTGAAATTAATTCCGAGCCTAACATTGATAAAATTGGATTTGACTCTTGTTCACTTTCATCACTCAAATGGGAAGAGGACATGTTGCGAGATGATTTTATACAATTTATGGTTGAAAAAGACAATGCATTATGTTTTATGGATATCAAACATTCTAAGTTTCATACTCGTTCTTTGCTTAGCTCAAATCTTAATGTTGATGCTTCACATTTTGAAATGATCAACCGCATTGAAATAAACATTCAAATCAATGATCCAATTGATTGCATGAATCCTCCTATGATGAGATTTCCATCGATATATTCGTTTAATCAAAGTCATGGTTTGCATCCCCATTTTTATGACAAGATCTTAGAATGGATTCAATATTCATATATGAATTTTTTTTACAATAAAGACGAAGTTGAGCTTGCTTTCTTTTTACCTAAGAATCTTGGAAGTAGGCGTGACATTTTTCTTTTAGATCCTCCATGTGAAGAAATTAATGTGTATTTAGAGAATTATAAGGAGGATGGGGCATTTCAGCCTCGGCTGATGGTTATTCCATTTCCTCATCATCCTGACATTTTTTTCAAAACTACTTACACTCGCCCATGCCATTATGACCCTTATCACGACAATATTGTGCAATGGATGGAGGATTCGTATAACCAGAATATCCAAGGAAGTGGTAAGATCATGCTTACTTTGTTTCTAGATGATGATTAGGAAGGTAAGTGTGATATGTTTCTGTCATTTTTTGATATACTACCATTCCTTTTAATAATGCTTGATCTTGTTTTCATTGCAGGATTAGAGTTACTCCAATGGCTACATTGGAAACATGACTTCACATAGCATCCTAATTTGTTTAGTAGTTATGGTAGGTTTGTAAATAGGTTTTTCTTTCAGTTTGATTTCTCACTAGTTTTGTTTTTAATAATGTAGTCATGCATGCAAGTGGGTGCACCATGAGAACCATAATACGGCTGTTGTCAGGGAAGTCCCCTTGATCTCTTTCTCTTTGCTCATTTATTTTCAAAAACACAGTATCATCATGAAAATCTTAAATGGAAAAGTAAAGAGATAAATAAATCTGAATCAACCTTGACCCAAGATACCATGAGTAGGACTCCTTTCCCATCATCCAGGATTTTCCTACTTTCTTTCAGTTTCCCAGGGGATTGTCGCATGAGATTTTCAGATGCACCTTCTGTGAATATTTGTTTTTTGGTTTTTGTTTGGATTTCTTACTTTCTAATTTTTTCTTCACGGTTGTGTTTTGATTTCTCCCTTATGCTTATCAGTTTATGTCCTTGAAAATATGCAGACCTGTGTATTGAGCTATTCAGACAAAGACCATTAGAAAATTTCTTCACTGAAATAACTTCTGAAAGGTTGTACGAACATCAGTGACATATTTCTAAAAAGATATTTATGTTGGGAAGTTTTGTTGTTTGAAAGAAGTTTACTAATTTCAATCTCTGAGTGAAGTTTGTCATGATTATCTTTATCTTTTTATGCTGTCCCTTTTCCGTAAAGGAATGACTCAAAAAGATGTCTCCCTGTCATAGTAAGTTGTTTTAGAAGTAAGACATTTATGGAGCTGGATAAAGGACAGTATTAAAAAATTCTGATGAGGTCTAAAAAATATGATAAAATATCAAGATTTTTCAGCGTCACCCTGCTCAGCTATCTATAAGAGAAAAACAAAATAAAAATGTCAATAAGAGCTATGGGAAGTGTTTGTAAACCCGTCGGGATACTGAACAGGTCCGCTGGCAGTGGGTAAATGTAAGCATGGCGCCAAGACAACTTCGTCGGGGTACTGAACAGGCCCGCTGGCAGCGAAGCAATGTCGGGTACATGAAAATCTGTAAAAATTATGAGAAACCTCTTTAATGTCCTTTACTCTGATCTAGAGCTTCTTGACAGGATACAGACGTCCGAGTGGGTTAAATGGAAACCCTGTTGAGGCTATGGATGCCTGCTGGCAGCAGTGGCCATGCCAACAGTATTGAAGATTTTATCATAAAAATCATGACTTGCTGATCTTAAAGACTGTTCTTGGTTTGCATCTTTTGAAACATCGCTGGAAAAGATAGTTGATGATGATGTTAGTATGATTTTTTTTGGTTGTTGTTTTTGAGTTGAAATTTTTCTCTGTTGTCCTAATCTGAATTCATTTATTTTGACAGAGATAACTGTTTCTACCAGTGTGTCGCCATTGTTGGCAGCCAATTCACATTTTTCATTGTCTCATATGCTGCCTACACCAATGTTTCACAAACATTGATTTTTCGTCGGAATTTTCAAATGAACGACGCTTTTATTCTTTGCGCCTTTTTTGTACGCCTATCTTCGTTTTGTTTTCACGAATGTAAGCGTGAAAACTTAGTTCTTCAAAGTCACATTAGAATCATTGTTTGAACCATTGTCATCCTTCTGATTGATATGCCCTTTGCACTTACATCTCACTTATCATTACCTAGTTGGCGAATCTTTCGATCTATATTCATTACTTGTGCTTCGATTTATTATCTGGCTTGGTTTGCAATGCATTTGGATTTGCATTCATTTAACCTTTGGTTTCATAAGATACATGGGTGTTATGATTAAAACTTTTATGCTTTTCTTTCTAATTTAATGCCTATGTTTATGTTTTCATAATTATCAATGTTTTGATTATATGAAAACCCATTTGTACATTGGTTAAACTATGAATGTGAGCTGTCACAATACATTGGTGCATGGTCAACATTTCATATTTGTTTCAAATTAAGCATTGATGGTTTAAAACTATGGTGTAACGTTGATTATATGGCATAACACTTGTAATTTGTTTCATAAATTAGCCAATCAACATGATTTTCGAACCATGCTGATTGCACAACTTGATTCTATTGATTTTGTAAGTTATTTAGCATTTGGGTTTAAACTTTTTATGACTTTCCTCATCTTTTATTCTACATGGGGGTTATGATTTATTTGGTTTTATATATATAACATAATCCTTATGTTAAATATTTTTATAACTTTGGCTTGTCGATTATATGAATTCAGTTTGGCACTTTGGTTGAATGATGATTGATACGTGGGCGCATATATAATTTTGGTGTTAACCTATACGATAAATGTTTTGAACACTATGATAGTGTTGGTGTGTATTGGTTGGATTTTGATTAGTTGTACACATGACTTAATAGATAATCCATCATTACAATTTGAATAGCCATATCGGTGGTTGTACTGCGACCACTATTGCTCTGCATGGATTTACTGCCTTCTATTGCCCTCACACACTTTTCATTGATGCTTGCCTCCTTACCAGGATTACCTCTGTTAATTTTTGGTAAAATCTTTGAGCCTAATTTGTTCAAACCCTTGTCCCTTAGCCTAGATGACTGTGTGTTATCTCCTGGCTCCTTAAGGACGATTTGAACCCTCATGGTTTTCAAAGACGGTTGTGGTTTCATTTTGCCAGAGAAGTTTGCCCCGTAATTTCCCCCAGAGTCACGTTTTTGCGTGAGCGATTCTGGGCAAATGGTGTTGAATCAGATCGAACGGTTGAAAACCCAGAACCCTCTTTATCCCCTATACCCTCACCGCGAACGATTTCCTCAGAAATTGAGTGGCTACAGAGATGTAGCTCTCATTTTCTAGGTCAATTTTTCAATGGCGGGAACATGCGTTCTGAGTCTGTATGCATTTCCTGAGATCTGTTCTTCAGAACTCCCTCTCACTCAACAAGCCATCTCGTTGCTCCACATGCAAATTCAAATTAGCAATGGATGTGAGGAGCAGTTGGAAGATATCTTAAGGATTTCACTTGCATTTTTAGTTACTTAGTTTAAGGGATTTTTGGGATTATTCCCATATTGTGTAAAACTGTTTGCTATTATTCACAAGGATGTTTTACCTTGTGAGAAACCTATATAAACCTATGGTTTTGTAATAATCAGGGCATCTTCAGTTTTGGGAGAACAAGGATATGTAATGCTAATTCAAACTGGAGCAGAATTGATGTCTTGTCGTGGCGTTTGCTTTTCAATATATCGATACTTTGTTCCAAGTTTTGTATATCATTATGTTTATGGTTTAGTATTACTTTGTTATCTAAATCAAATTCAAGTGATATAATTTCTTATTGTTATACATATCTTTTTGCTTTCAAAGAGATAAAGAATGTAACAGTTGTTGATTCATTTTATGAATGATAGCTTTGTCTTCTTCATAGATTGAATTGTTATATAAGTTTGTTGCATAATAGGTTTCCCTTATTGCAGAGATTTATTATCAGAAAACTGTTATGATTTCTTTTATGTCTTGTTTGTCCTGTAACAACACTTCAAGAAGTAGCATAGCTGATCGTTTTCGAGAGGCTTAAGGACTAAATGGTGTGAATTTCTTCCTCCAACCAGCTTAAGAAGTCATCTTGCACAGGACAGACTTGGAGCGTTTCCAGGTCAATTAGTTAGATTTATATTACATTGTTTTATTTCAGTAATATATATTAGATTTTTTAATTTCAGTTAGCTTTCTTTCTTTTTCATAAATACAAAAAAACAAAAAAGAGACCCTTGGCTGTCTCCGGGCAGCGATCACATTAGTTTCACAGGTTTTAATCAAATCTATAGTTTGTCCATATTGTACATTTGTGAATAAGGAATATCATAGCTGATAATCAGGTAGTTGATTTGAGTTATTACAATCATAGTTAGTATCTTGTATATATAAGTAGTTAGTAATTTATAGTTAGATTAGTGTAGTTAGTTTCTAGTTTCCTTTAGATTTCTTAGCTTAGATCATTTCTCTTTGGTTTACATAGAAGACCTTAGAGCAGCCAACGGAGCCGTTAAAATCCTCAGGGTGGTCCATTCCAAACGGCTTGGGTTATTTAGACAACCCTGGACCGGTTCCACTCTCCCTGTTGACGGACGATCAGTTTCGCCCGTCAACAGGACAGTAACACTCAAAACACCGATGTGAGAGATTGGTTAAAGATAAACCCCCTAATTCATTTGAGTCGGCTGATTGGAATTGCCACCTCACTTAAGAATAGACCAACAGGAAATAAAACCAAGAACAAAAAAAAATATTTCACCACATGACCAATAAGAAGTCAATGAGGAGACCACAACTTGCTAGCTTTTTCCAAATCTCATTATTTCCCAAACTCTAACCTTGGGAACCTTCCCTTATCCTTATGTATAGAGCCCTCCCTTCACCAAACCACCCTTCTGGAGTTGAGCTTCAATGGATCTTTCTTAGGAATAATCTCCTCTGGATTAACCCTTCCCATTCTTGCATGTTGATAACCCACTAGTGAGTCCAACCAAAGTAAATGAGCACAATTTTTTCCTACACATCAGATTCACCATTGAAGTTTGATCCATATAGGATTAGACTAAGTTATGCCTTGATAATTGACATTGAGTCCCCGAAGATGGATAATGACCCGATTGCAATTTTCCTAGTTATGATGAGTCCAAGGCACAATGAGTAGGATTTAGCAAGATTTTTCTACACTTTCCCTAGCCCGTATAATACACAATCTTATTCCAGTGAAATCATAAAAACTCCCCTTGCACTTGTTACGCCTAACACATCACCCATTCTTAACAATATCTCACTAATAACATTAAACCAATATGAGTCATATTAACAGTATCATCAAGAACATTATCACTATCAAAGAATATGAGTCATATGAGTCAAATTCATCAAGAACATTATCACTATCAAATATAACCCGACATATATTACATGATTATATATATATATATATATATATATATATATATATATATAATTTTTGTAATAATTAATAATATTTTAAACTTTCAAAAAATATATATTTTTAAAGGCTCCCTCTATTTCCATAGGCACCTTTTAGTTTTATATATACACCCCATCCATTCCAAATATTTTGTGTCCAGTGTGCATTTTTCTCTTCTCATTGCGGCACTTTCAGAGACATTTTCTTTTCTCTTCTCATTGTGGCACTTTCAGATCAATTTTCTTTTACGGGTAGGGCCTCTTAATGATCTTAAGGTGTTTTGTGAAGAAGTTTTGTAATTTTCATGGTGTTTTGATCATATTTGATAGATATTTGAAGATTCATTGGCCCCGTAAGGTTTTTTCATGTATTTTTGTGAGGGCCTAAACTTTTTTTAGCAACGATTGAGCTTTGTTAGGTTTTTTTCCCCTTTTGTGTCTTTAGAGTTTTATGAACAATTATGTCTCCTTGGGAATCTTTATATTTTCATTGGTAAAATATGGATCGAGATTGATTTTGCAAAACTTCCATAATCTGGTAAAACTTTGACAGGTATTGGAAGTTTTGTTGAGTGTAAGAAACATTTCAAGTATTTTGGTACTTCTGTAAATCTAAACGATTTTTCCATATCTAATCTTTTTTCATTTTGTCTTATTGGTGTCATTGGGTTCTATTTCCATATTGTTTACTATATGTATGCTACCTTGTAATGGTTTCCGACCTTTCGTGGCTTTCATTTGATGAAGCATTTTTGAAATTTTGTCATTTTTGAGATCTGCTAGGGTTTTTGTGATCTGTCAGGGTTTCTATCCATTTTCCTTCGCATTTTTGAGGTCTGCTAGGGTTTCTATGCATTTGAGATATGTTAGGGTTTCTTCATTTTTGAGATCTAATAGGGTTTCTGTGCATCTTCAGTCATGATGATCTTGGTTGTTTCATATTTAGTTTTGGTGTGATGATCTCAGTGGTTTGGACTGTAAAAAAAAAAAAAAACCTCCCTTTTCTAAATGCCTCTAAATATCTCAATTGTTCATGTTTTTTTTAAATAAGATACACATATCCATCATAAATGAAACTATACACATCCATCTCCCACTACATTCCACACTTCTAGGAAATTTGGATAAGGAAAAGGAGAAAGAAAATTTGAAAGAAAATAGACAAAAAAGTAGGGTTATACCATTTCAAAGGTGTCATTACTCATTTTTTGTCCTATGACCTTAGGGATGCTTGCAAGGAACAAAAATAATGGGACAAAAAAAGAGGCAGGGTAAATGACATAATGCACATTAGACATTTTTTATTCTATAATATTTATCTCTCTACACCCCCGTCCTCTATCTCTCAGGAACAAAATTATAAATTTGGGTAGGAAAAGTAACATCGAGTGGTTTCTTATCATTTATTTCAAACTCCATCACAAGGTTTGATGGAAATTCCATATTGTCGAGGGAATCAAAATCCTCCTCTCGCACTAACCCCTATAACTCATAATGCCTAATCCTTGTCAACCCTAATCCTTATAACCCTTAACTCATAGTTCTTACAATCCTTAAAACTGGACTCTAAGATATAACAACATATTTTCAATCCTTATATAAACCCCTTAAACTTTACGCTATTACCCTTCATCAATAACCCAACTAGACTTGTAATCCCAATGGCACATAACCTCTATACTATTAACCATTCCAATCCTTAACCCCTATTAGTTATCACCCCTTACCTACCAAAAGTATCAATCAATTTGCAACCACTAACTTGTAACCCTTGTATTCCATTGCTTGTATAGCTCATAACCTCTATAATACTATGAGAATTAACGATGAACACTTACAACCATTAACCCCCATATCATGTAACACATACAACCCTTAACATTATTAATCCTTGTGACTTATAACCCACAACTTGTATAAGAAATAAAACTATGTCTAATCGTTTAACCCCTAGGATCCCTACCCATATAACCATTTTATCGGAGATATAACCATATGACTCCTATAACCTATTAATTAAATGAAAATTCCATGAAAATTTTCCAATATATTGCATATTATTATATATAATAT
>ML787128.1:234536-274975 GCA_009831015.1 Picea engelmannii | reverse complement strand
GAGGGACTCCCATTCTATACTTTTTTTCATAAATGTTTCTACCATAAGAAATTAATTTATTTTTCTACCATATGATGGATTCCTCCTCTCTTGCTATTCCAAGTATAGTTTCCATTACAATGGGTGGAATTAATTAATTGAAGATCTTCAATCTTGTCTACAATTCTAGTGCAAATTCCATATAGCCTGCAAATTCTTCTTCTTTTTTTTTCCTTGAGGATTTTTGTCATGTTTAAATCTCCCCTAATTATTTTCACATTACTAGGATCATTTGTGGGTATATTTTGGATACTAGAAAGGAAATCTTTCTAGTTATAGGGGTTGGTTTATCCATAAACATTGGACAAAGATCCAAAGGAAGAGGATCCAATAAGACATGGGCCAATAACCACCATTTTTAATATGTTAAATTACTAAGATGAAAAGAATTAACTTCATGTAGTAATTAACCAACTCAAGAATGGCTGAAACTAATGAATAATAGTTGGCTTGTCCCAATATTCAAGTGCCTTGAAATTTTTAGGATCTATCATGATTGTGTCATGAAAATCGAATGCCCTGACAATGGAATCTCCACTTGGTGAAACACACACTTGCATTGTTTAAAAAACAACTAGTTTTTGTGAAGCACCTCAAACCCTTGTCTCAAGTAAGCCTCATGATGTTCTTCCATGTTTTGGTTGTACACCATAATATCATCCAAATAAATTACAACAAACATTTCAAGAAATCCCAAAGGATATTAATCATTATTCTATAAAAGGTGGTTGGGGCAGTACACAACCCATAGAACATGACTAGAAATTCAAATATTCCATACCTAGATACATAAGTCATTTTCTCCATCACCTTTTGTGATACAAAAATAATAGTATCCTTAACAAAGGTCAATTTTGGTGAATATAGTTCCCATATCCATATTTTCAAATGCATCTACTATCAGAGGTTCTAGATAGTGTTTCCTCACTCTCAAAGTGTTGCGTGCACAATGGGAGTGTTACATCCAATTTTAGTTGGAAGAGAGATGATATTCCATACTGTAAGCATGACATCCAAATGTAAATCTTGTTTATAAATTCCTTTGGTTGTCACATTAACTCCTTCTTATTTGACCCAGAGAGACTATATGGTGCACTAGTGGGTGGCACAACTCTTGGAATAGGTTTAATCTTGTGGTCAATCACTCACTTATGTGGCAATGGTATTGGAAACTTCCTTGAGATGTGATCAAAATAGTCTCTTATAAAAATCTGTAGCTTGGAGGGCATGCATCTATGTTTCATCTTCTTGATCACTAATCAATGTCTCTAAGAAAATCATCTCCCTCAATACTTTTATCCTCTATCCATATCGAAGATGCACAACTCTTCTTATAGGAGGTGTTAGAACACGATACATGGCTCTTCTTATATGGGGGATGTTAGAACACAATACATGGATCCTATAAGGATTCCCGAGATAGATCTTGTTAGACATTTAATCATTATTCCACATCACATCCTCTAGTCCTTCCAAGTTTATTCATGTTGATGTTTCATTTCCATGTGGTGGAATTTAATTGGACCTTCTGTTTAATGATCCAACCATGTTTAAGGATTCCTGAGACAAATCTCTTTAGACATTTAATCATTAGTCCACATCATATCCAACTATCATAGACTCGTACCTTTGTGGACTTGATGCATCTTACCATGGAGAAACATGAGAGTGGATGTGGTTGTATTCCTCATGCAGGTAAAAATTTGATGCAATATGCTTCTAGCAAGTGTCAAGTGTCTAATGAACTTAAGCCATGGAACCCCAATCCCACCAAGGCATCGAAACCTAAAATATTATGCATTAGGCTTAAGTCTAGGTACCATGTTTCTAATAAAGTTCTTGCATTGGAAATATTTGAAATGACAAATCTGCTCAATTCCTATGGATCTGATATAAAATTTTTATTTAGAACTGCGAATATGATGATGGACTACTAACTAACAACACGTGCACATGAAACTAAAGGTACAATCAAACAGGTATCTGTCAGATATTTCTTCATCAAGTGAGGAAATCTTAGGACAAATGGAGGCCAGAAATGCGACTGCATCTAGTAGATATGATAAGAAAACAAGGACCAAAGGTGAAAAAGTCATAATAAAATTTTGTAGACGCATGAATTTTTTTCTTGTCGAAGGAGGATCATGTTATTATGATGATGAGAGCATAGGAGACATAGATGTTCAATTTAGGTATAAGAATCTCGTGAAGCAATGGGTACCTAAGGAACTACCTCCTATAAATGTTGACTTCGTTGTAAACAATAGGACATATCACATTGCACCATCCTCCCTGCATGGCTTGGGGATATTTTACATGGATGGAATAATTGTAAAATACAATACAGTAACTGAATTGATGGACTATTTTTGACCGTGTTACAATTATAATGATTGGATGTGGATGGTCTGGTACATTCGAAGTATGCAGAGATATGCACTCACTGCAAATTATATACAACTAATAAACAAGGATAAAAATAAGTGAGCGACTATCTATATTGATGGAGGGCCTAAAGATTCTCGCAATATCGTAGGGTTTATAAATAGCACACGACCTAGGACAACAAACAAACAACTGAATTTCATATTTGAGGGATGTGAAGAGAATCGAGTAGTCCTGTGTGCAATAAAAAAGATAGCTCCCAGAGAAGAGTTATTAGTGGATTACCATTTGAATCGAATAGACACAGTGACTAATAGTGTGTAGGTTCTTATGCAACACCTCTTTAAGAAACCTCTACTTATTGCATTATATTTTTTTATTATCTTTAACATTGTTGTAAATATTATCGTTAACATTGTTTTTTTGTTATCATTAACAATTTTTTAAATATTTGGGGGCTCTAATTATATTATAATGTGGTAGGATGATCATGGAAAAGGGACAACCGCAGAACATGTAAATGATTATCAATTTCCACTTTCATTTTACGTTCTTTTTATTATTTTCTTATATAATTTTATTGAAACAACATTGTTTTTGCTGAAATTATATGTAGTTAGCAGGCCATGTGGATCATGATTCCACCGATGAGGAGGGATTTTATTCTTGCACTGATCTGATGCTCTCATTAAAAAAAAAAGATCATTAAAGATAACAAGGAACTATTTAGCTTGTTATATAGTCCAGAACAAACTCCGGACGTCAAAGAAAGGATCAATCTCCTTATGTCAGAACTTAACACATATAAGGTAATAACCATAATTTTTTTTTTTTTGGTTTAATGCACTCATATGTTCAATTATGATACTTTGTTCTTTAACTTTTACATTATCTCAAGAAAAAAAAAATAGTTTTTATAAAGGAATATTTGGAGCATGTTCAGCTCGGGGTTCGTAGTAGTGGCGCTATAGAGACGCTATAGAGTCCTGACGTGGGTGGTCATATAGCTACTAGAGCACTATTTACTTCTCCATCTTCCACACCTCATGCAGATAGGATCCATGACACACACCGACAGGAATCCGCACCTCTATCGAAGCCTAGAGAGGGTGGCAGAGATGAGGATCATAGTGATGTGGTTGAGATGGATGCATTTCCTGGAGCTAGATGTGTCACAAGCATGGGGACCCTTCCGTGCACATTTTTCGTCGACAATAATGGACTTCCATTAAAACAATCAAGACTCCCAGGTAGTTTTAAATCATATTTTAATCATTTAATGTTGTCCTCATACAGAAATAGTCTAGATTATTAATTTGAAATTAATGATCATATATTTTTGTGTGTAAGAAACGACCCTTTTTATAGGCACGTAGAGAGCAAGGCCTTGTCTATTTTTGGGGAAACCTTACGCATGAGGTGGAATTGCCAGAATTCCAACCTCAAAAAGGAACTTATGGATTATCTTGAAGGCTTGTTTGGTGTAGACACGTTCAATACAAAAGCGGTCACATCTGCAGCAGGTGAATATTTAAAATATACCTGAGATGTTTATAGACAAAGCTTGGAAAAAAATCCTAGGTATGAGCGTCCTCCCTCAATTCCAAAGAGAGAGTGGAAGGAAATCATTGATGATGCAAAAGAGAAGATTTTGAGAAAATAAGGAGAACAAATAACTGGTACACCAGGATAAATTACAATTTTTTGAATTCAATACTAGCTTTATTTTTCTTTAGATCTAAATAAAAGTGTTGTTATATATAACATACTTGAAAATTTTGATGATAGGTTGCTTGATACTTCGAAGGCAACCAAAGAAAGGATTGCCAAACATGGCCAACACAGGCTAGGCCTGCGCAGCTACTTGAGGTTACAGTCACGAATTGTAAGTAACCAAACATCTTAAGAATATTATTTCTATCACCTTACAACTTTAAGGTAAGTGTAGCCAAAAACATTAAAAAACCATACCAATTTGCAATGCAGGGTGACGACTTCAGAACTAGAACCATGAAGGAAGACCTCCAACTTGGTTACAAGTATGGTTATAAAGCTATGGTTGATCATAGGAAAAGCATGGGGTAGACCCCAAGTTCCAATTTGCTGGATAAGGTAAATAAAAATCAATCCACCTTAACCTTTTGTTACTTATAAAATACGTAAATGTTTGATATCGTCCATAATTTAATGTCTTACTTTTTTTTAATCAGGGGAGCAGCACTATCAACCCTACCATTAGTACTGAAAAACAGAGAGTTGATAGTGAAACGTAGCCAGAAGATCATGGTGCTCCCCAACAGCCCCATCACAATGAGGTGTAGCCCCAAGATGTTCCTGTGAATGTAGAGGCCCATGACGGTAAAATGTCTATATATTAATCATATACTTAATAATTTTGTACTTATCATTTTTTACATTTCAATGACAGAGAATGTCATAGATGATTGTCCTCAACCTGAAGATTAGGTGACCAGGCCAGAAACCATTCCAACGGTGCCGACTAGAGGACTAGGTAAATAATTACATTGCAGAGTTTTTGTTCAATAATAATGAGCTACTTCAACCCTATTTAAAAATTGACCATATAAATTCAATATTTTTTATTTTTTTAGGTGATGGCCCCACACAGTAGCATCCACACCATGGGTATGAGACTAGATGTACTCAGCGTGAAAGGACTAAAACAACATCATCTGCTGAAGAGCACCTAGTAAATGAAGACATGGACATTGATGATTTGCTTAAGAACTGGAAAGAAAAAAAAAAGACTAAAAGAAATTCATGATGTCATGTAATAATTTTATGAGATAGTTATATGTACATTATATAGCTAATAATATACACAAGGCTATTTCTATGTCTTGTATATATCTGTGAATCTAATTTTGTTATACACTTAATGATAATTCCATCTTCTCTTAATGATGCAACTTCCAAAATCTTGTGACATGATATATGCAACTTTGAAAGTATTGTGACATGTTTCATTGTGTCTCACATGACAAAGAGAATTACCATTATTTTCATTGTGTCATGGACATCGTGTTTTATGTTTAAGAAGAGATCTTAGTGACTGCCATTCCACTTTAGAGTCCCAAAATAAATTTTAAGACCTATCTCTAATCTAGAGGTGAAGATGGCAGTAACATACAAGATGTTTTCATTCTATGCATCCAGTTAGCATAGTTTGTGGATATGTCAACCTTTGATAACAAAGTTCTTAAACTTTATGTAATGAAGCAAGCATCCCTTTTTTACAATTTGAAATCCAGAACAAAGAGGTTTATGAAGGAATTTTTGCATAGGAGGGTAATAACCTTATTGGATTTGTGTAGGAAGAAAAATGTCTCATTGTTTGTTCCGTGGAAAATATTTCACTGACATATTAAGATGGTAGTAAGGAAGAATTTGGAGGGGGAGTGGTCCATAGAAATTCTAGTGTTCTATATTCCTATTTATAGGTGGGAAGGGGGAAATATGATCATTGGGAATTGAAATTGTATTTAGCAAATAACTAATATTCGAGTAATAATCAGGGTTTCATTTTGGGAAAGCTTAATTACATGTGACCAAATCAATGAAAAACACTAAACTATAAGTTGTTGTTCTTACTTAATTTTGTGTAGCTTTTCTTGGTACTAGTGGTATATTGTGGAAATCAATATAATTTCTTTATTTCTTAGTCTCAAGAATTAGGGACATTATTGTTCAATGATTTGGTGTATTAGGAGCACTAGTGCACCCATACATAAAGAAGAGCATCGATGCACCTATAGCCTATTGGAGCATTGGCTCACCCATACCAAATAGGAGAAACAATATACCAATACAGAAGCGAAGCAATGATGTCATTTTGGGTTATTATCACTCTAGTGCACATGGGTCATGGAGCACAAATTTTTATGAACCAAAGTTGAGCACTACTATATTTTGTGTTTTTTTACACTTGGGTACACATTGGTATAGAAGCATCAGTGTACCTAGACCAATGTGGATAATCAATCTGTCTTGACCAATGTTTAGAACTGATGTATTTTTGACATGTTTTTTCTCCAATGCACTTGTAGCCATGGATCACCAATGCTTTAGATATTAAAGGGCACCGATAAAACATAATAATTTAGGTGCATCAATAAAAAAGACTTTTGCCAAAACATATGGTTGCATGCCTTTGCTAGAAACCTAGTGCAACATAACAGTTTAAGTGTATCCACTAATTGGTGTTTTCCTTATGATTATTATAAATTTTATGTTATTCATGCAGAGCATGATTCTAATGAAGTAATCTGCAACATGTCCAATACAAAGGATCTTGAGTGAAGAGCAAATGATGTGGTAAGTTTTCCCCCGAATTGTGTTATTTTCTCTACTTCCTGTATGTTCATGGATTTGTGTTATCTATATGCATTTCTAGGAGCCCTATTTCATATTATCAATGTTCATGTCATGTTGACATTATGAATTTCATCATGTTAAGTTAGCATCATTACATTTTCTCCTTGTGTATTATGTTAACTTTTTTTGTCTTGTTAGCATTATTTCATTTATCTTGTCAAGTAGATGTTGTTAGTTTGTTATGCTACCTATGTTTTATGAAAGTAGTTCTACACTTCCTTTCATTGAGAAGACAATGATGGTCTTTCTATTAGTGATGTTCAAAAAATAATTTTGGGTATGGTGAACCTATTAGACTATAAGTTTTATATTTGAAATTTAACAAACAAAGGGTCAAAAATGTATTCATGGTTGAGTGTTTCTAGTTAAGCGTCATTTCAACTTATACTACTCATTGCTAATAATAGTAAGTGTGGTTGTGGATTCATTGATATTCTTGCATTATGTAACCAACCCTCCTCGTGTTAAATATGTTAGTTTAGTTATATATAGGGGTATGTTAAATATGATAGTTTAGTGTGATATACATGGGTTGTACAATCTAGTTCTATTTTTGTTAACAAATTTTTCATATCTTAGTTATCTATTTTTTATTGTATTTCTATTACAATGGCTTGAATCATTGTTCTTGCATTAATTTTCATTTCCTCATATATCATAACTTGATTGAATTCTATACTCAACCATGTGTCCCATGAACCCTCCTAGGAGTTTAGATTGGTTCATATCAAAGAGAAGATTTTCTTTTCCCTTTTATATTATGTTTTATTTAGCCTATGGATGATTTATACCTTATGTTAGTTTGTAAGTGCTTGACATATTTAAAATTAAAGGGTGATTGACTTTTTTTACCTTTGACAACATTTCCATGCATTGACTCAACTACATAATGGGAGAAGTGAATCCGCCTTGTTCCACAATGGTAGATGTGAAAAACATGGTAGAAGAAGAGACATGAAGGCATAGGGATGACATGTATGACCATTTTTTCAAATTTATGAGGATAATCATGCTTGAAGCAATCATCAAAATGTGAAACCTAGAGTTGATGCACCATTCAATGGGGGAGTTTTGTTTAAGTTTAAAGTAAGTATTTGAATTCCACTATTTGAAGGTGACATAGATGTAATTACTTTGGGTGAATGTATCCAACAAACGGAGCACCATTTTTATATGAAAAATTCTTCTATTGAGAATAAACTTTCATTTACTACCCTCAACTTCACCTCAAATAGACTTTGTTGGTGGTAATCCTTTGCTTAGAAGAGGAAGGAAGTGGGTAAGACTATGACCATGTAAGAAGGACTAAAAAAGGAATGAAGGGAAATTTTCATCCCATGGGAATGCATATTGGACATATGCCATGTTGAGTATATGTAGTGCATGGTAGAAGTTGCACCAAAAGCAAAGCCACTAGGTTCCTAACTACATTGTAGAGTTTAAAGTGACACTGCATCGATATAATAGACTGAAAAATATTGTCTTGTTGACCACCAATATGCATGAAGATGCTTATTTTTTCACCATGAAGTTAAAGGATAATTTGAAGAGTCACATTGGTAGAGGAAAAAACCAACATAAGGCAATGAGTTATAAAATTTCCCAACTAAAAGCCTATTGGTGTAAGTTTATGGTTTACTAATGGCTAAATTTTAACATGACCACATATTTTTTGGTTTCAATTGACTCTCTAAAATGGCCATCATGGTTCCTTGTAAGAAGGATACTACAACCTTTGATGTTGCTTCTTTTTCTTCATTTTTGTTTGTATAATTTGGGATTTCCCTCCTCTATAGTTTTAACCCATGACTCTATGATTATTATCCATTTTTGGTATGCCTAGTGGACTATGCTTGACACAACGGCTAATGTCTTCCATAAATTTCCACCCTTAGATTGATGGTAGTATGAAATAGTTCCTTCTAGTTCAACCTTCAACCCTTTTTTGGTATGCATATAGTATTTTATGTTGATCTTCCAAAGACATACTATGCACGCATGCTCAAAGTAGAACCAAAGGTTTTAGGACCAACAAATGTTGACTCAGGCCATATGGTGTCATCCTTTATTGATAAAATTATTTACCAATAGATAAAGTCTATTTGACATAATGATATACCTTTCTTTAGAGTAGGGCCAAGCAGTGTCCATATTAGGAAAAATAGTTTACAATTGAACAGATGGAAATTCAATTTCCATAGTTGCATCTTGAAACAATGGGTATATATATATATATATATATATTCCAAAGAAAAAGTCATTGTATTTGATATCTCAGTAGGAAATAAAAATACACATAAGCTAGCCTTTTGGCTCAATTCATCTTCCCTGATACTAACCTAGACCTATACATTTCATCTTCCAAAAGAGATCCATATATGATTCATACATAGCCATACAAAATCAATATAGACAAAACCTAACATAACTAGAATCATCTTTAACCTCCACGAAAACATAATTCTATATATACCCCAAGACCTATCAACCAAACATCAAAACATAGACAATTAAGTAGCTTCTAGTAGAGCATTGTCCTTGTATTCACATTCCCACAAGGAGCCTTGTATCATGATGGCTTATTTTGACAACATAACCTATTTTTTATTAAAATCCATGTAGATATGGAAAAATGAGGCCTCCTTGAACATAGATTTTTTCTCCAAGCATAGTGCCATGATTGGATCCAAGACCAAATATGTAATATTAAATTTTCCATTATCCCAATCCATCAACAACTTAAAATCTCCAAGAACTTGCAAACACCTAATATTTTGTTCAAGTGCCACTTTCATCAACATCTAGAGGGTGTAGAATTCAACCATGTTATTTGCTCCTAGTCCTCCTCCATATTTTAAGGAGAAGAAGTGGTAATGATCTAAAAAGAGTATGACTCCATCCCCACACATTTTTGGAGAGCCTTGATAAGATCCATCAAACAAGTCCCAAGGCTTTGTGAAATCAATATGGGGCTCATACAATACCATTTGGGATTTAATATTAATATTAGTATATATTTTTTTTAAGTAAAAAAGGAAGGACTTATTATATTATAGATGAATATTTATAGAGTTCTGTTGGAGTTCCAGCTGTCTCAGTCAGAGAGGAAACTGAGACAGTTGGCCATTCCATGCCACTTGTTTTCAAACACAAAATACTAGGCTGTCGTTCTGCCCGAAGGAAACTAGGACGCATTGCTGCCATTAGATTAAGTCTATTATTTATTTCACTACTAACAACGTTGCTATAGTCCACATGAGCTAGATCTTTGATTTGTAACAAAAGAAAAAAGTTTCTAACTATGAGCATGCATGAAAACCTTTTAATCGGTGTTCTCATCATTGTCACTATTCTTTCCTTGTTTGGACGGAATCACATAGGATTCCACGCATGTAGGGCATTGTCACCTTGGGGATGTACTGGATTAAGTGGCGTAGATCATATCAAGGTGTTGGTTGATTTTGATGGCCCTGAAAATCTGGTAGTCCATCATGCTACATGTTTCAAAAATTAATTCCAGGTGCTCTGTATGAAGGAATGGTGGCTGGCCCTGGGATTCTCACTCAGTGGAGGAGAGGTGAGATAGACACTATGCGTCCGTCTCATACTTGCCTTCCTCAGGAGGTCCACCACTTGTAGTATGGATCTTTTCTTCTATGTCGGCCTAGAGCTCTTACTCCACATAGCAGGTTGTGAATTCAAAATTGATGCCCAAAATAATTTTTTATTTTTTTTCTAAATAAATTTTGGGCTCGAATATCCGATGACAAATTTTATCGATGCGACAATTTTTCTATATAAACATGGAAAAGTTGTCGTCAGATAGCCGATGGAAACTTTTATTGATGCAATGGTTTTGTTATATAAACATCGAAAAGTTGTCGTCGAATATCTGACGACAACTTTTATCGATGCGATGGTTTTGCTATATAAACATCGAAAAGTTTTCGTCAAATATCTAACGACAACTTTTATCGATGCGACGGTTTTTCTATATAAACATCGAAAAGTTGTCATCGAATATTCGATGACAACTTTTATCGATGCGACGGTTTTTCTATATAAACATCGAAAATTTGTTGTCGAATAGGCGACGACAACTTCTTTTAATGCAACGATTTTGCTATAGAAACATCGAATAGTTGTCATCATTTTATCTACATAAACAACAAAAAGTTGTCATCAAATAGACGACGACAACTTCTAATGATGTGTTGGTTTAATTATAAAAGTTGTTCTCACAATTTAGACGAAAATTTGGTTCAAGATTGTTTGCCTATATTGTCGCTTATGCGACGTTTGATCAAGTTTGTCACAAATTCCACATCACCTAAACTGACGTTTCAGAGACTCCAAATTCATCGCCAGATCAACGACATAACGTCACATAAGTGTCGAAACAACTGTCGCAAAATGGGCCAAATATGCTAGTTCATGAAGCTCATAAAGTATTGTGGATTTAATATTTGATTGTTTACTTAAATACAAATGGCCTTTATATCGAATTTCATCATGGAGCCAAGAGTACCTTGGGGAAGATGGAGCATTGGACTACAATTGTTGGATCAGTTGCAAACTTTTGGGATATTTTATCCATTCTAGGTGAATGGCTTGGAGCCAATCTGGGACAATGAATGAAAGAGAAAAAAGGGATCCTTCATATTCATATTTGTGGGAAAGTGCATCCAAAACCAGATTGTCTTTTCCTTTCCCGTAAATGATCTCATAATCATATCCAAAGAGATTAGTCACCCATTTTTTTTTTCTAGGGAGGAAATGATTTGTTCTAGAAAATACTTGAGGCTTTGATGGTTTGTCTTAATTTGGAAACATTGCCCCAATAGATAAGGGTTCCACAGATCAATGACATGCAAAATAGCCAACATTCCCTTTTCATAGATGGATTTTCCCAGATTTATTTTAGATAGTTTCTTGCTGGTAAAGGCCAAAGGTTGACCCTCTTGCATAAGGAGAACACCAATTCCTTTCCCTGAGGCATCACATTCCAACACAAAGGTGTTTGTGAAATCGGGAAGTGCGAGGACAAAAGTGGTGTACATTGCCATTTTCAAGGTTTGAAAAGCTTGGGCAGTGGCTAGAGTCCAAGTGAAAGAGTTCTTTTTTTAGGAGAGTAAGGATAGGTGCGGAAATATTCCCATAATTCTTAACAAACTTGCGATAATACCCTGTTAAGCCCATAAATTCACACAATCTCTTAAGATCCTTTGGGTGAGGCCAGTATTGCATAGCTTCAATATTTTTATTATCCACCTTGACGCCATCCTTTCCAACCAGATGACCCAAGTATTCTACTTCTGAGGCGCCAAAAGAACATTTAGATTGTTTTAGGAAAAGTTGGTTCTGAGAGAGTAGATGGAGAACTTGATCCACATGAGAAATATGGTCTGCCTAGGCTTTTCTATAGATGAGGATATCATCAAATAAATCTAAGACAAAATGGTGGAGAAAAGGATGGAAGACATGATTCATGAGGCTTTGGAAGGTGGAGGGGGCATTACACAAGACAAAGGGCATGACCAAAAACTCATAGTGGCCCTCGTGAGTTCTAAAGGTAGTCTTGGGAATGTCTTCCTCTTTCATACGTATCTGGTGGTAGCCCAAATGAAGATCCAATTTAGTGAAGAATTGGCCACAAATTAATTCATCCAGGAGGTCATCAATGATAGGAATGGGGAATTTGTCTTTGATGGTAAGTTTGTTGAGGGCATGAAAGTTAGGACACATTCGCTAAGAAACTTATTTCTTTAGGACTATGACCATAGAGGAAGAGTAGGGGATCGTACTAGGGCGGATAATGCCTGCATTAAGGAGTTCCTCGACCATTTTCTCAATTTCAATTTTTTGGGAAAAGGGATGACGATACAGATGGATATTGGGAGGAAGGATTCCAGGTACAAGGGGAATGGAATGATCATGAACACCATGGGAAAGAGGGAGTCCTTGGGGAGTGGAAAAGACCAATTGATGTTTAGAAATGATGACTTAAAGGTCTTGCAGGACCGAGGGTGTCTTTGTTGCTCTTATGGCATGGAGTTGGGCGATAACACCAGAATGACCTTTTTGAGAAGCTTTTCCATGTGATGGAAACTAATGATCTCAAGTGAACCAGTGGTGATTTCTTGGAACTTATATTGGTGCCCCTCCTGGTCGAATTGCATGGTTAAGTCTTTAAAATCCATGAGAATGGGACCTAAAGTCCTTATCCAGTCTCCACCCAAAAAAATGTCACAACCTCCCATGTTGATAGAAAACATATAGGATTTCAGGTGGTAGTCACCAATTTGGAGACACACATTTTCACAACACCCTCCACATTTCATGGAACCACCATTGGCAATCATGATTTGGAAATTATTTACAGCATGGATGCAGCAATGAGTTTCTTGGGCAATGCAATGATGAATAAAATTATGGGTGGTGCCACTATGAACCAGAGTAATGACCTTTCGATGCTTGATGTAACCGCTTAGCTTGAGGGTTTGGGGAGCAGAGAAGCCAGTGAGAGCATTGAGGGAAATGACCGGTTCTACTTCGGGAGGGTCTAAGGGATGGGTTATGTCAATGGATTTAGGTGACTCAGACAGAAGGGGAGTTTCTACATCCTCTTCTGAAATTTCCTCGGACATGGCCATAAAAAGATTTTGTTCTTTACACTTGTGGCCCGGGAAATATTTTTCATTAGAGTTATAACACAGGCCTTTGAGTTGTCATTTAGCCATTTCAGCCCTGGTCAGTTTTTGGATCTTTAGTGGAGTAGAGGGAGTAGTGGGATTTATTGGTTTAGGGCGATGGATAAAGGAGGGTTTTCGGTTTTGAGCGGATATAACCTATTGTGATTCTTTATCTCTTTTAGTATCTTCCACCCAACTCTGAGGCTGAGCCATGAGGACATGGGATCGAATCTCATCCTTGAGGCCATTGATAAAATACTTTTGGAAAAAGGCATCAGGCATGCCCTCTATTCTAAAATCCAAGCACTCAAATGCATCTATAAAGTCTTTCATTGTTCCTAATTGTTTCAACTTTTTCAAATGGCCCAAATGGTTGGTGTCAGTGTCAAAGTGCTCATAAATCTCTTCCACAAAGTGTGTCCAAGAAATATACCCTTGATGAGAGGTTTTTCTCCATTGCCACCATTTCCATCATTCTTGATTTAGATGGAGAACACCATACTGGAGTTTGGCCAAGTCATCCCTAATGACTTATAAAGATAAATAATGTTCCATTTGGGTTACACAACCAGTGGGGTCCAAGTCATCAAATTTGATCACATCTACCCATGATAGGCGTAGGTCACGTTGAAAGTGATGGTTCTGAGAGTTATTGGAATGAGAGGAATGGTCAACTTTAGGAAGTGGAGGTGAGGAAGATGAAGGGTTATCTGTGGGGATATGAAGTTTGGTGCAGAGTGTCGAAAAGACTGATTCAAGTTGGGTGGTAAGGTCTTGTTTGATTTCCTCCATTGAGGACTGCATGGTGGTATTGATGGCTGCAACATTTGCACTGAGGTGTTTCACTTCTTGTTGGGTCTCAGTGAGACTAGGTTGCAAGGTATTGAAGCGAGCTTCCAATTATTGGCTACGGGTATGGGCCATGAGGATGAGGGAACCGAAAAGGGGCGGGTGGGGTCAATTTTTTTTTCCGAAAAATAATATGTATGAATGTGATAAGGGTGAAGAGATGAAGCCAATGGGATAGGTCTCAAATAATGGTGAAAAAATTTCTAGACTTGTTTTTCTTTTTTTTTTTACACCTACAGAGTTATACTCTGGTTTGAAGAATACTGCAGAGAGAAAATACCCAAACGCTTAACCAAAAAGAAATGTGTATTTACTTGGCAACCCAAACACAGTTGCGTGGCAATAGATCTTGTTTGTTTTAATTTGTTTATGTTTTTGTTCCCAAGGGTTAGGTATTCAAGGGTTTTCCCAGTGCTATAGCTCTCTGATATACATGCGGGGTCCAACAGTAGTACTCAACCCAATATCTCAGGGCACTAACTAAGGAGGATATACCGTACCCTTATCCATACTACCCGACTACCCAAGTACTAGAGAGTATCTTCCCGAGTGTTGTTCTTGGTGATACTATAACAGTCAGGCAGTCGATTTGTTTGTCTAAAGAGGGCTTCAGGTAATCTAGGTTGATCCGTACACAGGTGATGTCTAATGCACTACCACTCAAAAGGGTACCAACACGGGTTACAAGGGTGGCCAACAGATGTGTGCTTAAGTATCACCTGTATTTCCTGCGTGTATGAATCCCTCAACCACAGGTTTATGTGCGTAACGACATATCTCTATGGATTAAAGATGTCGGAATATGTCTCTACGTTGAAAAAAAAATTAACCCACACTTTCTGCCGAGGAAAGTGCTCTTATACCACTTGTAATATACCAGATATAAAATGTATGCAAAACAAAAATAAAATACTAGTATGGAAGAATAACAACAATATAACCAGAACATTCACCACAATAGCATTGAAATGATAAGAGAATAATAACAGAAATAGCACTTTGAATCTGAAAGCAATGTTCACGGGCCTCTTCGAGGGGGAAACCTCCAGTTGAGCAGAGCTCTATTACAATAATATCCAAGTTAGGGTTCTCATACTCTCGACTCCTATTTATACTAAAAAGAAGCATCTAGAGGAAGATCCTTCTAGAAGCGAAAGCTTCTATTAGATCTTCTTACATCGGCCTTATTCTATTTTATTGAAAGGCTTTATTAATATTGACCTTTATTACATCCAAATATATTGTTCTACCTATGTGTGGGTTATGACCCTAACATAGTCCCCTCAGATTAGAATGGTCAAAAATTCCTTGAACCCGTTGAAACTTATAACTAATGATGAAAAACCCTAGTTTTCTTTCTACAAGGAAAACATGTTAGCATGTTGTTTTAATGGGCTCTAGCCAAAAGCCTTGTAGTTATTCAAGGGAATGGATGACCCTCTCTATATTTCTATGTAGTCCCCTCATATTAGAATGATCATAAAATCCCTGGCCCCATTGAATATTATAACTAATGATGCAAAAACCTAGTTTTCTTTCTACAAGGAAAACATGTTAGCATGTCGGCTTAATGGTCTCTAACCAAATCTAATAGATCTCTACCACTAGATCCCAAATATTAAGGAGGAATCTTACATTTACTACATGCCAGCATGCTTCCCTTATGATTTTTTGGAGGACATGGAACATATTTAAATCTTATGAACATGCTTCTGAGTAAAATATAGACTATCCATGAATCCTTATGCCCATGATTTTGAGCTAGTGATAAACTCCCTCTTCACTTCTATAGTGTAGATGCACCTCCCAATCCTACCATTTCATTTATGGAATATGATTTTCTTAGAGATATTGTAAATGCACTTGGTGAGTTGTATTTTAGGAGTGAAGAGCAAGAAATGAGGCACATAAGTACTTATGCATTCATTTGTGTTGATATGGACATCAATGTGGTTTCCTTGTCGAAATAAACCTAGTAGCTAAGGAATGAACTTGGGTTCATTTAATGGATTTCTAACAATCCATATTTCAATTTGAGCATCCTTTGAAATAAGGTATATAACATCCCAATGCTCTATGTCCAAGGAAAAATAGACTAATAAAATCCTAAAACCCCCAATTGGTGGAATGGAGCCATGGATTTCTATTAATTAAAAAACCCCAAATGGTGCGATGGAGCCATGAATTTCCATTAATTAATAAGAAAATAACTTTTTTTGTTACCTCACCTCAACCTACATAAGAGGTACATTCAACTCCATTTTGGACTTTGTAAGAAAAGAAGTAAAACCCCCCTCCTCGTTTGCTTCAAACCCAATAGAGAAAGAGATAAAATTCAAAATAATTCGTTCAAGAAAAAGGAAATCCACCACTCCTTCAAAGTAGACATAAGTAATTTAAAAAAGTGAAATATTATAACACCAAATTGACATCATAACCTATTTTAGTGATGTATTGCGTTTGTATTCATATTTTTCACAATTTGTGTGTCACTACTCATGAAGATAGGCTCTCAAAAAAGCCTATAAGCATTGTACATAAACTTGAAATAAGGGAATGCTTCATCCTAATGGTATGTGATTTCTCCTTAAGGGATTTTGTTTTTTATTTATAATAACTTTTTGTTGAGCAAAAATATATGTTTAGAAATTATTATTTATTATTTAAAAAATTGCCTTCTAATTTATATATCTATATTTAATAATATATAAATGATTTTTCAATTTTAATTTATATATATGGTAAAGATAAAATCACTAAAATTATGATGTTTTTAGTAACATGTGATGAAGTGCAATTCACTTATAACATTAACTAAAATTAAAATTATGTATTATAATAATAAGAATAAAACATGTTATAATAGATGATGTTCAACTTTTGTCTATTTTATCTCAAATATTGTAGAAATTAATTAAATATAATGATCATGATATTGATCTTTGTTCAATAATATTTATTAATATTTATTGTATAAATTAATTAAATATAAAAAATATTATATCAATTAATTAAATATAATGATCATGGTATTGATTTTTCTCAAATATTATATAAATTAATTAAATATAATAAATATTGTATAAATTAATTAAATATAATGATGGTGACATTGATATTTGTTTCACTAATATTTATTAATATTTATTGTATAAATTGATTAAATATAAAAAATATTATATAAATTAATTAAATATAATGATCATGACATTGATTTTTGTTTCAATAATATTTGATTGTATAAATTGATTCAATATAATCATTATGATATTGATTTTTCTTCAACAATATTCATTCTATTTTCATAGCATTGACTTTTATTTCAACAATATTCATTTATTTTGTTGAAAAAGAAATATAATGATCATGATATTGATCTTTATTTCAATAATATTTGATTGTATAAGTTGATTTAATATAATCATCATGATATTAACTTTTTCTTCAACAATATTCATTTTATTTTCATAGCATTGACTTTTGTTTCAACAATATTCATTTATTTTATTAAAAAACATAGTGTACAAAACATTAGCTCCATTTCCAATATTGCAATCTAATTATTTTCATGGCATTGACTTTTGTTTCAAAATATTCATTTATTTTGTTAAAAAACATAATATACAAAATATTAACTACATTTCCACTTCCTAATTAATGTTGGAATCTAACTTATTTTGATTATGTGACATTTGCTGGTTCATACTAAAATCCATACATTAAAGCTAGCTTATGCATATTCAACTTAAACCATTTCTATTTCTAATATTTATTTATTTTTTAAATTTTATAAGATATATTATATTTTAATGAAAAGAATAAAATAATAATTTAAATAAATAAATTATATAGTAAATAAAATTCTTAATTTTTTAAAAATATTTTAAAATTTTCATTCTAAGAAGTAAATTTCATATTAAATTTTTTTTTTTTATAATTTTGTTCAAAATTTAACAAGCAATTTTATAAAACCATTTTTTTTAATAACTAAAATAATAATATTTTCAATTTATTTTATATATCGTCAATTCATGGATCGCTTTTACATGATCCCAATTTTACTTTTACAATTGTTCGGCCATATTTTTACAGCCTATGAGTATCCCGAAGTTAACCTCACAAGCCACTATTATTAATAGTATAATACTAAATGGTGCAGTAGGCAAGGATCCAGCAAAGTTACGTGCCAATCATTTCCCTTATATAAAGCAACATATTCCACCCATTTTCTTTTCTCCTGCATAATCGGCTTTTAATTTATATCCAACAACGACGTTTTTTAGATACTCAGTATGCGAGAGCCTGAACTTAAAAAAAAGGGGAAAATTACAGGTAGGGTAGGGCTAAGTAATGATCACGGACATAAAAAATGAAAAACCATTTTCATTTCTTTTGTGTGGTTGAGGTTTAATTTACATATATTTTATTTACTGAATTTCTTGGAAACTACAATTCTTTATAGGATTTTGTTCTTCCGACGAGCTATTTTGTTTTCTTCATACCATCGATACATTGTTAACCAGTTATACTCTCTGTGAATGCGCATGCTTTTCACGAAAGTTTTGTATATTGAAATCCCTACTTTTAATATCGAGGAATAAGAAAAGCTCCGCCGCTGCAGTTGTCTGTCACTTGCTTGCTGTCAACAAGATACCATTTCTTGCCACTTGCTTTCTCTCAATCGGATCCCATTGCCCAGCTATAAAGTAAAATTGTGTAAACTGAAAGTGAAACGATTAGTTACTTGATTAGGGTTCAGGAGATTAGGGTTCAGGAGAGATGCTTGTCCTAGGTTCGGTCAAGAACACAACGGTCATAGAACAACTGAACGATAAGCTTGATGTACATATCATTATTCTGGTTTCAGAAATAGATGGCAATCGAGGATTTCAGTTAGAATCTTACCTGTAATTTTCGCAAAATTCAAAATCAACCTTTCCTAACAGTACGTTAAGGAAGCATGCTTTGAGGTATATTATTAAAACAACAAAATTCCTTCAAGTTGCGATTTTAGTCACGTTATTTTATCATATTCTACAGAATGATTAAAGCGAGAGTTGACGAAAAAATGTTTCCAGTCTTGTACTTGTACTTCGCATAATTAGGAAGAATAGTAGCCAAAAGGCGGATGAGGGAGCGCAAAGATAAAGATTAAAGCCAAAGTTATGACATTATTATCGCATAATTTATCTAGGGATTCCTTTGGACAAACGTGTACAGAATATGGAAAGAGTCCTCTTCCCCACCGTCGAAAATGCGCGCAAATGTTTAAATAATTTCGTCCGTGAATGAACATTCGGTCTCGACTGAATAGCTTTTGACCTGTAAACGTGCTTTTGGGACGGCATTATTGTCGACATTAAAGCTAATAAGAAGTTAATTTTGTAAAAAATATTGGGTGGTGATCCGCCATGCAAACTTCAGTTCAAAACCCTGGCACACATCATAATGGATTCGGGAATACGTAAAGATAATAAGAAAGCAAAGAAGCTATCATTTTTGTGGAAATTGAGCAATAATTCAAGTATTAAAATGTATTACAGGAATCCAGGAAGAAGTAATATCATATGAAAAAAAATCAATCACATCAAAATAGCATCTGTCAAGATTGGCCGTTCATTAAACAAATATTCAAATGCATTGCATGGATAATGAGATTTCGTGTGATTTCATTGCTTCCTTCTCGACTGATGGATTATTGACGTGAACGCCGTTTTGATGCGAATGTGCCTTGCTGATCAAAAAGCATAAAACGTCGCAGCAATAAGATCTGATAGGTGGGGCGGGGGGGAGGAATTGCCTTCGAACTTTGGTAATGATGCGAGGAATTTTGACAGAGAAAAACTCCAGAGTACTCAGGGCATATGTAATTTAGTTCGAGGAGAGTTGTAACACTACTGTAACGGAGATATATTTAATTTGTAATAAGCTCAAACATACAAATTACTTAACATACTTATCATTAAATATGTAAATATTGGAATTTTGGGTAGACCTAATTAGGTTTAGATGGGGTTTAGTGAATGCAAATATGTAATGATACCACATTCAATTGTGTGTAGACTTATTGGTAGAGAGTTGTGGAGACTTATGGGTAGAGAGGTGTAGTTTAATAGTTTAATTAGGTTTAGATGGAGTTTATTGTATGTAAATATGTAATGAAGCCACATTCAATTGTGTGTAACCTATAAAATACACAATATTTTGCGATGATAATTAAACACAATTTTACTAAGATTATTTTAGGCTTATTCGTGTCTGCTTTATTATTATTTATTTAAATTTGTTATTATGATTGATGAGAGAAGTATAATAAATATGTAATGAAGCCATATTCAATTATGTGTAGGCATATAAATAATACTATTATAAATGGGATATATTCCGTGATGTTTATTAAATATAATTTTACTAAATAGTTTCATTTTTTTTCTACTTTATTATTAGAAATAAGTATAATTAAATAGTTTAATTATATTTAGTTGGTGTTTTACTGCATGTCTTTTATACAACCTTATGAAATGATTTAATTTTGGATGATTTAATTACTCTTAGGATTATTAAAAAGAATGTCTAAATAATAAAACCAATCTCATTTGTTGTTTCATTGATTTTAGGAGATACCTTGGTACCATGTCTTGAAATATGTTGGGGAATAGGGTGAAAGATGAAATGAAACAAAGAACATAGTACTACAAATAATTGAATAAGAACTAATTTTTTTTTGAAGAAAAGGGTGGCATCTAAAGACACTGTTAAAAACTTAAGCAAGGCACATTGTGATGAAAACATTACAGTGCATGTTGCACATCTTGATCCTCATGATCTATTGCACAATCAAAACTGTTGATAATGACCCAAGGGGTCTTCTTTTATAGTCTCAAGATCTAACCAACTGCCATCGAATCTAGAAGATGTTGTCCGCATGTAACCATCGGTTTTTAGATTTGACTGAGCCAAATCCACTCTGTCAAGTTGGCTTGACAAGAATTCTCGATCTCGATCTGATGTGTCCAACTCATCATTGATCGTCAGGTTGGTTGATCCACAGCCTCACTATATCCATATGTAGATCGACCTCTCGACTGACTCAACCCAAGAGATGTGTGATGAACCATCAATTCTTGATGTTAGAACAAAATAGACTATGTAAGAGATTACAAGATATTAAGTTTCCTTTGGGTTGAGAGACTGTTCTATAGGAAAATGAAACTCCTAAATTTAAGAATAATGAGGGTTGATTATAAGAAATCAATTGTAATATAGGGATTCCATAATGGGTTCAACAAGGTTATCCTTTGTGCCCTACACTTTTTGGTACTTATATTAGAGATATTATTGGAAGAAGTAGATCGTGCTAGATTCTTAAATATTTATGTTGTATCTTTGATACATTAGTCAATACTGAATATACATAAGACAAGGTTGTGTTCATCAAATCCATTCATGCTAACTTACATAAATTTAATTGGTAAAGCATCTTCAAAATGACCTTATACTTGATTGAGAGTACAATGTTGATAACACATGAATGGAGGATGGAAAACCTCTTTTGATCTTTAGAACAACTAAAAGAAAAAATGGTTATTGGGAAAAAATAAATCACACTTTAACACATGTTGCTTTACATATCAAATATGGATATCAAGTTTTTGGTTGCAACATTTATATAGAAACCTGGTGGAAAATTCAACAAATGTGCAAGTGTTTTACAAGCCCTATGAAAAAAAACCAGGCCCTATCAAATCCTCTTTCAGGAAATTGGGCTTCCACCCATTGAGAGAAAGGCCATAATTAGGTACCTCATATACAAGCATGAGATAATTACCATGATGGATAAGAGGCTTCCTATCATTGCTTCAAATTATATTAAAGTCACGTCAAACTGAAGAGAGGTTCTGATATATAATTTGATTCATGGTTAAACCGATGAAGCATAGAGGAAGAGACACCTATAAAATTCTTAGAAACCATTAAAAGAACTATGAAAATACTTTAAACATAAATTGTGATGCAAATGTGAAATAGGGAATAAAAGAAAGATAAATAGTATAATGAGATCAATAACCCCAACATAGAAGAATAAAATTATATTTATGCTATATTATAAGGAAATTAACATTGTTAAAATAAGAACGAAAATTGATAACCTTCATAATGAAACTTGGTGCTAGAGAAAACTTAAAACACCATAGGAAGAAACAATATGTAAATTTTGTGTCTCTAAGAAAGTGGAGCATGAAGAAAACCCTCTTATAATACTATGTCCATGCACATATTAAGTCTAAATTTCGAAATATGTGTAACATTATCGATCTTGATAAAATGTTGGGCATTCGCAAAGAAGTTTATGAATGATTTTGTGACAATGGGGGTGCCTAGGAATGCACTCTCATATGAATGTGTGTGATCTTAAAAATGCATATATTAAATATGCACATGCATTCCTATGTTTATTAATATAAATAAATATCGTTGACTGATCTATATTATTACACTATTGCATAGTGCATATTCAGAAACTACCAACAAGACATTGATGAAGAAACAATTTGAGGAGGCCTTGGATCATTTGAGTGCCAATAGGATGCCAATGATGACTTCTTCCTTGATTAGTTTGGTGTAGATTTACTAAAACTTTTTTTGTTTATATTTCATAGTTTTGTTAAATTTTAAAATAAAATAAAAATATTTATTCCCCTTTAAAAGCAACATATAAATCATGCATTGAACCTACAAAACCTAAAACCAACATAAATGAATGAATATATACCAAACCTTAACCCATAACAACCAAATTAAAAGTTTGAAATTGATGTAGGGATTCAATCATTGAGAACCCTAATAGGAGATTTAAGAAGCACTAGAGATCCCTCAAGCCTTATACCGAGTACATCATTGGAGACAATTGTGTTGGGACCAAAACAAGCCCCCTTTGATTTTTTTTCTCTTATGATCCAAAATAAATGGAGCCCCTTATCAATTCTAAATCTAAAATCCTATCCTACGTGCACTAACACCATGTCTATCCTTCCATTACCCATAGAGATATCTTTGTAAGTAGTTGTTGACTACCTACTCTTGAGGAGTCCTTTGTTGATTGTGCACGACTCGGTCTTGCCCTAATATTCTCCTTCTCACTTTGGGAAGTGCTCATTGGGAAATATTTTGTTGAAACCCTATTTACCATTAAGTTTTGGTTTTAATCAACTACCAATACACTTATGGGATAACTAAGGTTGAGGGAGTGGCATTAATATTTATGATGGCATGTGTTCTCTTAGAATAAATCGACAAATTAATATTTTTTAATCAATCTAATAAATTGTTAATATCAAGTAAAGAAATGGGGAAAATAAATACTTTCCAAATTGGTATGAGGAAAATCCAGAGTGAACTTATCAACCCTTAATGTAGAGGATCTGGAAAATTTTCCATTAAAACTATCTTAACTATGGATGACATTGGAAATCAGTGATTCAAAGTTTGGAATTTATAATCTTAATTGCTGAAACATGATTTTCTTGGCTTGATTGACTCATCCCCTTCCACCCAAATATCATCCCCTTCCACCCAAATACCATGTTGTTGAAGAGTTCCTAAATTTGAATGATTATAAAATGATTTTCCTCGATTGGTTTCCATTATCAATCGATTAACTAATCTTGAGGAAGGAAGATCTCAGACTAATCCTTCCAGTCATAGAATTCAATGCTTCATCCATGATCTTCCAATCAAAAGAGGGGGGAGTTGTAGTTGACCTCTTATGCCGTTATACATTGTAATCTTTTGGAGCAAGGATACACCTCACAATTTACATTGTAATCTTTTGGAGCAAGGATACACCTCACAATTATATATTTTATGACGGTGTGGAATGATCAAAGTACTCTCCTTTGTCATGTAAGGGATGAGTATGATATAACGACATAACTTCTTCTTGGGGTATCGTCGTTAATCTCATTACATCTAATGGTTATCACACAATACACACATACAAACAGGTAGAGGGTGAGAGTGAAAACATGAGTGGCTAAAGAAGTAAAACGAAGGAAGGCTTATGTTGTTAATATCTTGCAAATAAGACTGCAGTTTAAATGAATAAAAACTTAGTCGGTTATATCTACTAGACTATCATCTATTCAATGCAATGATAGCGAAAACAAAAATTCCAATTTTAAAAAGAATGTAAAGTACATTGCTTGAAATTTTTATATAGAACTGGTACTTATGATGGTTTATATATACATAGGAGATGTGGAAACTTAGAAGGACAGGAAAAGTAGCATGACATAAGGATAAGATTCTCATCCCAGAAGCTCAACAGGAACTGTGTCCTTCAACAACAAGCTAAATATGAATGACCGCATGATAACAGATGAGAATACAAGTTTTGAATATCAAAGTATGGAAGAATAGTTGAGGGTGTAAATTGGTCATTTAATCAAGGTACTCGAAGTTTCCCGCAGACCAATAGAAATTTCACACACAAGCATCACATGCTTTCTTCATTGGTTCATTGTTGGGATATTGTCGTGTGTAGTCATGGGTGCTTGTGGAAGAATTATGAAACCTAGATATATATTTTCCCACGACCCGTAGCCTATAGAGAGAAAAACATTGCGAGCATGAGTCATTGCGGAGATTCTCGATCTATAATTTCCTAGTGATCTGCAAACCGCAGACCATGCGGGTTGTGCCTCTCTAAACCTTACCTTTGTGAACCCTATCGTAGCAAATCCTTCCCTTTGTGGATATACCTCTACATAATTTAGCCATTCCAAAGTCCATATCCTATTTGTAATCCTACAATGAAAATATTTATTCTTAGGAAAGTCACTGACCTTTTTTTTAATAATTGGTATGACCCTTCCTGTGGTGATGTCCAATCAAAATCACATAGTAAATTGCTAGCATGACCAAAAACCTGAATACCATAAAATTTCGGGGAAAATCTATGTGGTTTATCTTCAACCGAAGTAATAACATGAAACGTTGCATCCGTGAAACCTCGCAGACCATAACTCAGCATCTAGTGAATGTAATCCCCACAAAGCATGTTGATCCAACCATCACCCAATATCATCCTTCTCCGAAGTTACCCAAATATATGGTAACACCCTGCAAACCTTCTTACAATGAAGGATGTCCTGTAGTCTCTCCCTACCAAAATCAATGGTAATATCTTGTATATATGCTTACCATTGAAGTCGTCATTTCGTACCTGTTAGAGTAAAATTGTTGTTATTTTACTGAAGTAAAGAGGTAGTACAGGGCATCATGAATAGATGTAGGTTGAATCATAAAGGATCTCGGTATTTTGATACGGAAGCTACTAATTGTCTTGGATTTTTCAGAGTTCGTGGGAATACTACAAAAGATGGATATCGGGGAAGAAGTTGATCACCATTCATGGAACCTGATGGAGAATGTTCATACCCGAAGATGGATAAAAGACACAGATTGAAAAATTTGATGTCAGATACACCAAGAGCATGAAAAATATTGTGGATTAAAGCAAACACTGCAAAGCGAAACATCCAAAGTTTATATAGCTCCTAAATAATTACTAGGAGAATCGTCCTTTTCGGCGGGAAGTTTTGAATCTAACAGTGATAACATTCCTCCCATTTCGTCATCACATAGGATCTCGTTAGATGGATATAAATGGAATACAGGGGAAAGGGAAACATCATTTAATAGTTAAAAGAGATAGATTGTGAGCTTCCATGATCGTGGTATTTGTGGTGATATACTCCTTCTCCCGGTTATTTCTACTGGGCGAAACTCTAAAGATTCAACAACGTTAGATGCAGGAGGGATTCACTTGTTTTATCAAGCAACCAAGTACATGTTCTAATATAAAGTAGGATCCAATCAGAGAGATAGGCAACAATACATAGTTTGATCTAAGGTCGATCCAGATAAAAAGGAATAACCATGCTTTTACCATGCAATGGAGGCGAAGCAAGCAAACATAGGTCAATAGCGATTCGTGTTTGCAAACGAATAAGGATGAGGGGAAGATCTTTGTTTTCTTCTCAGCCAACTGAGTTCCCCCAAAAATGTGAGATATCCAAAATCAATGAATGGGTTTTCCTCTCTTTGCTTGTCATCTGGACCAAATTTTCAAAAAGGAGCACTTCACTCCTAACGATATTTTGTGTAATGGGGGAAGTTGTGACATTCTTAACTAAAAACTCTACAGTTAAGAAGTCTAATAGTCCTCCTTAATTTATCGAAGGAAGTCTAGTATAAAGGAAGAAAGGTGATGGGGATGGAAAAATGAACTTGGTTGTTGTAGAACTATTTATGAGGCTCAAAGGAGGAGAAAAATATCTCTACTTTCTATTCTATTTCTGGGATGAAATATTTATTTGAAATAGAATACACAAGTAAATTCATGATTAGTTTATGCAATGGTGGCCTATTGTTGATTATTTTTTACAAATGTTTTCCAATTTGTCACTTTAATTGTCCTTTGTAGGAGATGATTATGAATGAATTATGAGCTCAATTACAAGAGCATGTTTATGGTAATATATATGAAAATATGTTATTATTATTCAAATATGTAAAAAAAAAAAAATTCTATTCTATACTCTATACATTGATATTCTCTTATCATTAGAATTGTTGTGTATGTGTTATATTGTTTTCGTGACCAAACCTAGTGTTCAAATTGTGTTGGGTGTGTGGTTGGGTGATAGCCCCCTCTGTATGGGTTTAGGGAAGTGTTCTTATTTATTTTTTTGGCAGTTTTTTGCATCCATTTTTATCATTTTTTTCAGTGATGATTTTCTAATTTTGGTTAAGGATTATCGTTGCGTCGAGATCCTATATATATTATATTGTAAGAAATGAAGAAGGATTATGAATAAAATAATTAGATGTGCAACTCTAAATAGGTTGTTAGTTTTCCTCGTTTGGGTTTCCACTGTAAAATTCCGATGTAGTGTGTGTATGTGTGTGTGTGTACCATTGTATATTTTCTATTTTTATTAATTTAAAATATACATTTGGTATCAGAGAAAATAATGGCTTCACCAGCAGGACGCCTTTGTGATTAGGAGTTTGGCTTGGGTCTGTGATAAACCTTGTTATAGTAGGACCTCTTCGGTATCAATTCCTCGTGTGAAAAAAAATGGGGAGAAATTGAAAAATAGAGATAGATAAATTTAATGGGAACAATTTTAAGTTGTGGAAGCTCAATATGGAATATCTATTGGTGGACAAAGATTAGTGGATCATTATGGATCCAAGTACTGCATTGATCAGAACATCAGCGGAAGACTCATAATTGTTGGATCGGAAGGTGAAGAGAACAATATATTTGTTTCCCTCATATTTTGTATTACCTAATGTGTCATGGGAAGCTAAAATGAAGAATTTATGGAATAATTTAGGGGCTTTGCATCGGTCTAAGTCTAAGTCCTTGGTAAACAACCTGAGGATGAAAGATGGAGACTCGGTAAGAGAGCATATTAAAGCCTTCAATACATTGGTAAGTCAACAATTATTTATTGATTAAGAGTTCGAATAAAAATAAGTGTATCAGTTTATTGTGCTCTTTACCCAAATTTTGGGATGGTCTCGTTGTGGCTATAGGTAATAATACAACTACCTTAAGTTTTGATGAGGTCGTCTCCTCCTTGTTGTTGGAGGAGATTATATGGAAAAACATGGAAGTCTAGAGTACATATGCCTTATTTTTAAGGGGATTCTCTCAAGAAAAAAATAAATCGGATTCCTCAAGTGGGAGATCTAAATCTCCTAGAATTTTTTTAAAGGTATGTTGGATATGTGGAAAACAAGGGCACTACAAGAAACGATGTAGATCCAAATGTGTTGAGAGAGGGAAGGGATCTCAAGATGCTCCTTCTATAGAAGTGAAAAACTCAATATATGGAGGGGATGTGTTCTCGGATTATTCAAGTACATATGTAGATCATGAGGCATGATTGATCAACTCAAGTGCATATTTTCATATGACTCCTCACATGGAGTGGTTTTGTGAATATTAATGGTATGATGGTGGTAATGTTTTCCTAGGTGATGACATGACAACCAAAATCATAGGATGAGGAAAATTCAAGTTGAATCTCATGGATGGAAGGATTATAACACTCCCTAGTCTTTTTCACATCCCAAGGTTGGTCGAATATTTGATTTCTATAATCAAAATGGACAATGCATGGGTAAAAATAGTGTTTGAGAAATAAACCTACATGATGGTTCGAGGGGAAATGGTGTTGTCAAAAGGAAGTTAGGATTGGAGCTCTCTATGATCTTTTAGGAAGAACTATTAGTGATGGGTGAAATAGTGTCATTTTTCCTAAGATTGGAGCTAATGAAGAAAAAATCCTACACCCTTTGGAGAAAAGACTATGTTGTGGCATCAAATATTGGGACATATCAGGGAAGGACCTTCAAGTACTACACGGTAAAGGTATGGTTGAAGGTATGTCTAACTTCTCTTTGTATATTTTTTCTATGAACATTGCATATATGGGAAACATACTTGGGTAAGATTCCCATCTGGTGCAACAAAGGTAGAGGGAATTTTATATTTGGTGCATAGTGATTTGTTTGGATCTGTGTTGGTTCCATAAATAGGAAAATATATGTACTATTTTTTATTTATAGATGACATCTTGAAGAATAAATATATTTTTTTCTTGGGAAGAAATATGAAGTCTTTGACAAATTCAAAGAGCTTAAGTCTCTTGTGGATAATTATATAGAGAAGATAATTAAGGTGATGAGAATGGATAATGGTGGATAATTTTTTGGAAATGAATTTGGAGAATTATGTAATAAGTGCAATATAAAAATGAATAAGACTACTCGAGAATGGAGTTGTAGAAATCATGGATAACATGTTGATGGAAAAATCAAGGTGCATTCTTAGTGGTGTCAGGTTAGGACATCAATTCTGGACAAAGGAAGTGGGTAGTACATATTACCTGGTCAATTGATAAGGCTCATGAAAATTGGATGAAAAAAAACCACATGACGTATATACTGGTAACAAACCTTCTCTCACACATACCATGGTATTTGGTTGTGATTTCTATGTTCACATTCCAAAGGAAAACATGAGTAAGATAGATAAAAATGATGAAAAGTGTATCTTTGTTGGGTATAAAGATGTTCTTAAAGTTTATAATATTTGGAACCAATAAATGAAGAAGGTAGTGTATAACCAAGATGTGGTATTTTAAGAAATCAAAGATGTTTTCAAATAGGAAGTCCTATGAAGAAAGGAATAAGTAAAGAAAATAGAGTTTGAGTTGAAGGATAATAAATCACACTTTACATAAGAATAGGAATAAGAAGAAGAAGATCCTCATACTCTAGTATTAAGGAGATCAGTTTGGGAAAGATAAAAACTAGAAATTTGTACTCCACCTCATTTTCATTCATTTTTTTCTTTGTTTATTACTGAAGATTATCTCAAAACTGTTAGGGTGGCAGTGGATTCAGAGGATGAAAAACTATAGAAAAAGCCCACGATGGAAGAAATCAAAATGTTGGACAAGAATGAGACCTAGTATCTAGTGGATTTGTTAATTGGAAGGAATACCATTGGCATAAAATGGGTGTTTAAGAAGAATTTAAATGCAAAAGGTAAAGTGGAGAAATAAAAAGTATGGTTAGTATAAAAAGGTTATTCCTAGGTAGAGGGAATGACTTTGGTGATATAGTTTCTCCTATTTCGAAGTTAACTTCAATTATATTTATTTTATTTGTTGTTGGTACTTTAGATTTTAAATTAGAATAGATAAATGTGAATACAACATTCCTACATGAGTATCTAGAAGAAGAAATCTACATGAAGAATCTAGAATGATTTGTTGTGAAGGGAAATAAAGAGATGGTATGAAAGTTGAAAAATCCTCGATATGGGTTAAAGCAATTACCAAGGATGTGGTATAAAAAAATTGATATTTATATGTTGGGACTTGGATTCACAAGGAGCAAAGCGAATCACTATGTGTATTTCAAAATTAATGAGTGATCATGTCATTTATTTGGTCTTGTATGTGGATGATATGTTTCTAATAGGAAATGACAAGGAGATTATCCGGGATGTGAAAAATAAGTTGTTCTGTAAATTTGACATGAAGGATCTTATTGCTACAAATTTCATTTTGGGAATGAAAATTAAAATATATTGGGAAAAAAGGAAACTTTGGTCAAATAAAAGAAAATATGTTGGGGGAATACAGGGGGAAGGGAAACATCATTTAATAGTTAAAAGAGATAGATTGTGAGCTTCCATGATCGGGGTATTTGTGGTGATATACTCCTTCTCCCGGTTATTTCTACTGGGCGAAACTCTCAAGATTCAACAACGTTAGATGCAGGAGGGGATTCACTTGTTTTATCAAGCAACCAAGTACATGTTCTAATATAAAGTAGGATCCAATCAGAGAGATAGGCAACAATACATAGTTTGATCTAAGGTCCATCCAGATAAAAAGGAATAACCATGTTTTTAACATGCAATGGAGTCGAAGCAAACAAACATAGGTCAATAGCTATTAGTGTTTGCAAACAAATAAGGATGAGGGGAAGATCTTTGTTTTCTTCTCAGCCAACTGAGTTCCCCCCAAAATGTGAGATATCCAAAATCAATGAATGGGTTTTCCTCTCTTTGCTTGTCATCTGGACCAAATTTTCAAAAAGAAGCCCTTCACTCCCAAAGATATTTTGTGTAATGGGGAAGTTGTGACATTCTTAACTAAAAACTCTACAGTTAAGAAGTCTAATAGTCCTCCTTAATTTATCGAAGTCTAGTATAAAGGAAGAACGTTGATGGGGATGGAAAAATGAACTTGGTTGTTGTAGAACTATTTATCAGGCTCAAAGGAGGAGAAAAATGTCTCTACTTTCTATTCTATTTCTGGGATGAAATATTTATTAGAAGAATAATACTAACAAGTAAATTCATGATTAGTTTATGCAATGGTGGTCTATTGTTGATTATTTTTTACAAATGTTTTCCAATTTGTCACTTTTATTAATTGTCCTTTGTAGGATATTATTATGAATGAATTATGAGCTCAATTACAAGAGCATGTTTATGGTAATATATATGAAAAAATGTATGTTATTATTATTCAAATATGTAAAATATATTTTTTTCTATTTTATACATTGACATTTTTCTAGAATTGTTGTGTATGTGTTATATTGTTTTTGTGACCAAACCTAGTGTCCAAATTGTTTTGGGCGTGTGTGGTTGGGACACATGGGGCGATAGCCCCTTGTGTATAGGTTCGGGGAAGTGCTCTTATTTTCTTTTTGGGAGTTTTTGCATTCATTTTTTATCATTTTTTCAGCGCATGGTTTTTGTTGATGATTTTCTAATTTTGGTTAAGGATTATCGTTGCGTCGAGATCCTATATATATTATATTGTAAGAAATGAAGAAGGATTATGAATAAAATAATTAGATGTGCGACTCTAAATAGGTTGCTAGTTTTCCTCGTTTGGGTTTCCACTGTAAAATTCCTATGTAGTGTGTGTGTGTGTGCCATTGTATATTTTCTATTTTTATTAATAATCCATTTGCAGTATTTTTTTGTACAAGATTAAAATATACATTTGGTATCAGAGAAAATAATGTCTTTAGCAGGACGCCTTTGTGATTAGGGGTTTGGCTCGGGTCTGTGATAAACCTTGTTATAGTAGGACCTCTTCGGTATCAATTCCTCGTGTGAAAAAAAATGGGGAGAAATTGAAAAATAGAGATCGATAAATTTAATGGGAACAATTTTGAGTTGTGGAAGCTCAATATGGAATATCTATTGGTGGACAAAGATTAGTGGATCATTGTGGATCCAAGTACTGCATTGATCAGAACGTCAGTCGAAGACTCATAATTGTTGGATCGGAAGGTGAAGAGAACAATATATTTTTTTCCCTCATATTTTGTATTACCTAATGTGTCATGGAAAGCTAAAAACAAGAATTTATGAAATAATTTAGGGGCTTTGCATCAGTCTAAGTCTAATTCCTTGGTAAACAACTTGAGGATGAAAGATGGAGACTCGGTAAGAGAGCATATTAAAGCCTTCAATACATTGGTAAGTCAACAATTATTTATTGATTAAGAGTTAGAATAAAAATAAGTGTATCAGTTTATTGTGCTCTTTACCAGAGTTTTGGGATGGTATGGTTGTGGCTATAGGTAATAATACAACTACCTTAAGTTTTGATGGCGTGGTCTCATCCTTGTTATTGGAGGATATTATATGGAAAAACATGGAAGGCTAGAGCACATATGCCTTATTTTCAAGGGGAGTCTCTCAAGAAAAAAATAAATTGGATTCCTCAAGTGGGAGATCTAATTCTCCTAGAATTTTTTTAAATGTATGTTGGATATGTGGAAAACAAGGGCACTACAAGAAACGATGTAGATCCAAATGTGTTGAGAGAGGGAAGGGATCTCAGGATGCTCCTTCTATAGAAGTAAAAAACTCAGTAGATGAAGGAGGGGATGTGTTCTCGGATTATTCAAGTACATATGTAGATCATGAGGCATGATTGATCAACTCAAGTGCATATTTTCATATGACTCCTCACATGGAGTGGTTTTGTGAATATTAATGGTATGATGGTGGTAATGTTTTCCTAGGTGATGACATGACAACCAAAATCATAGGATGAGGAAAATTCAAGTTGAATCTCATGGATGGAAGGATTATAACACTCCCTAGTCTTTTTCACATCCCAAGGTTGGTCGAATATTTGATTTCTATAATCAAAATGGACAATGCATGGGTAAAAATAGTGTTTGAGAAATAAACCTACATGATGGTTCGAGGGGAAATGGTGTTGTCAAAAGGAAGTTAGGATTGGAGCTCTCTATGATCTTTTAGGAAGAACTATTAGTGATGGGTGAAATAGTGTCATTTTTCCTAAGATTGGAGCTAATGAAGAAAAAATCCTACACCCTTTGGAGAAAAGACTATGTTGTGGCATCAAATATTGGGACATATCAGGGAAGGACCTTCAAGTACTACACGGTAAAGGTATGGTTGAAGGTATGTCTAACTTCTCTTTGTATATTTTTTCTATGAACATTGCATATATGGGAAACATACTTGGGTAAGATTCCCATCTGGTGCAACAAAGGTAGAGGGAATTTTATATTTGGTGCATAGTGATTTGTTTGGATCTGTGTTGGTTCCATAAATAGGAAAATATATGTACTATTTTTTATTTATAGATGACATCTTGAAGAATAAATATATTTTTTTCTTGGGAAGAAATATGAAGTCTTTGACAAATTCAAAGAGCTTAAGTCTCTTGTGGATAATTATATAGAGAAGATAATTAAGGTGATGAGAATGGATAATGGTGGATAATTTTTTGGAAATGAATTTGGAGAATTATGTAATAAGTGCAATATAAAAATGAATAAGACTACTCGAGAATGGAGTTGTAGAAATCATGGATAACATGTTGATGGAAAAATCAAGGTGCATTCTTAGTGGTGTCAGGTTAGGACATCAATTCTGGACAAAGGAAGTGGGTAGTACATATTACCTGGTCAATTGATAAGGCTCATGAAAATTGGATGAAAAAAAACCACATGACGTATATACTGGTAACAAACCTTCTCTCACACATACCATGGTATTTGGTTGTGATTTCTATGTTCACATTCCAAAGGAAAACATGAGTAAGATAGATAAAAATGATGAAAAGTGTATCTTTGTTGGGTATAAAGATGTTCTTAAAGTTTATAATATTTGGAACCAATAAATGAAGAAGGTAGTGTATAACCAAGATGTGGTATTTTAAGAAATCAAAGATGTTTTCAAATAGGAAGTCCTACGAAGAAAGGAATAAGTAGAGAAAATAGAGTTTGAGTTGAAGGATAATAAATCACACTTTACATAAGAATATGAATAATAAGAAGACGATCCTCATACTCTAGTATTAAGGAGATTAGTTTAGGAAAGATATAAACTAGAAAGTTGTACTCCACCTCATTTTCATTCAATTTTTTCTTTGTTTATTACTGAAGATTATCCCAAAACTGTTAGGGTGGCAGTGGATTCAAAGGATGAAAAACTATAGAAAAAACCCACGATGGAAGAAATGAAAACGCTGGATAAGAATGAGACCTAGGATCTAGTGGATTTGCTAATTGGAAGGAATACCATTGGCATAAAATGGGTGTTTAAGAAGAATTTAAATGCAAAAGGTAAAGTGGAGAAATACAAAGTGTGGTTAGTATAAAAAGGTTATTCCTAGGTAGAGGGAATTGACTTTGGTGATATATTTTCTCTTATTTCCAAGTTAACTTCAATTATATTTATTTTATTTGTTGTTGGTACTTTTGATTTTAAATTAGAATAAACAAATGTGAATACAACATTCCTACACGAGTATCTAGAAGAAGAAGTCTACATGAAGAATCTAGAATGATTTATTGTGAAGGGAAATAAAGAGATGGTATGCAAGTTGAAAAGTCCTGGATATGGGTTAAAGAAATTATCAAGGATGTGGTATAAAAAAATTGATATTTATATGTTGGGACTTGGATTCACAAGGAGCAAAGCGAATCACTGTGTGTATTTCAAATTAATCAGTGATCATGTCATTTATTTGGTCTTGTATGTGGATGATATGTTGCTAATAGGAAATGACAAGGAGATTATCTGGGATGTGAAAAATAAGTTGTCCTGTAAATTTGACATGAAGGATCTTATTGCTGCAAATTTCATTTTGGGAATGAAAATTAAAATATATTGGGAAAAAATGAAACTTTGGTTAAATCAAAGAAAATATGTTTAGAGAGTGTTATGGTGGTTTAATATGCAAGAATGCAAATTTTTCATTGCTTTGATTCCTTTACGTGTAAATTTATCTACAGATCCATTTCCCAAGACACATGAATATCAAGATGAAATTTCTCATGTTCCATATTCCATTGTGGTTGGTAGTTTGATGTATATAATGGTATGTACTAGACCACACAAGGGGAAATTTTAAGGGCTATATATCACCCATGAGTTAATTTTACATGCTTTTCCAAAAAAAAGATTCACTAATTTCCCTTTTTTCTAAAAGTGATTCATACAAATTCTGTAGAATAACATTATTTTACCCTAAAAATAGTCCAAATTTTATAGAATCTATACAAAATCCTTAGGAATTTGAATATATTTTTACAAAAATAGCGCCAAAGATTTATAATTTTCATGTTAAGGACTAGTAAGGCTCACCAAGGTTTCTACATTCTAAGATAATTTTCCATCCTTAAAATTAATTCTTGGACTGAACACTGCACATGCAACTGGTGTTTTGAGCAGGTATATGTCAAGACTAATGAAGGAGCATTGGAAAACAAAAAAAGGGTTTTTCAAGTAATTGAGTGGAATTAATACTTATGGATTTTTATACCAAGGAAGACCGATATTAGATAGAGGAATATACATACAATTTTTTTTTATCCAAAATGGGCTAGAGATCTGGATTGTATAATATCTACAAGTTGTTATGTGTTTAACCTGTTTGGAGGAGAAAGAAGCTGGATGATAAAACAATAGTATATAGTGGTACTCTCAACTAAATAAGTTCAACACATGGTATCCACTCATCCAATAAGGGAATCACTATGGTTACAAATATTGTGTTCAAGTATTGGGTTGGTACAATGACGCAGACCCCCAAACCCTCAGGTCCAAGGTCCGCGAAGGATCATTCTAATCTTCCCTTTGAGTCTAATTGACTCTTTGGTTTCCCCTCCGGAAATACCCTTCACACACAATAGTGTATCCATAGTTACTTATGAGTGTGCCCATGCGGTCAAACACAAAGCATCACCGAGATCTCCTAACCCAAAATAGGATCGTGCCCTTTGCAAATTTGGGGCTTCCCTTTCTTCCTTTTTGGGATTTCAGGTTTCGTGATTTCGTGATCCCTGTTGTCGAGGGTTCTTATCTCTACAACTTTCGAAACCTGAATTTCTGAACTCTGATGCACTCAACAAAGGTTGAATTTTCAACGGGCTTCTCACTTCATTGGGAATTTGGACTTCGCGATTTCATGAATCCAAATGCAAGGCTCTTCGTCCTTCGACCTCCGAACCCCAAAATGATCCACAAGGTTTGACTCTGTCAATTTGAAAAGGACACACCACCTGTCCACTTGACCACTTTCTATCTCTGACACAGACTCCTACCCCAAGCCAGTCTTTCGGGTTTTTGGGACTTCGCTTCCAAAGTGATGCCTTTTCCATTCCCAACACCCGAAGCGCCGAAATCTAGAAATCCACGTCACTTCCTATTGCAACTCGTGACTTCGGGACTTTCGTTCCACTGCACTCAACTCCTCGTCGCTAAGATCCCCGAAATGCCGAAATGATTTGATCGCTTGTGAAAAGAACAACCAACGGTCCATGTTGATTCTGGATCGTGATAAGCTTTCCTATCTCTGACCATGCTGCAACTTCCCTGGATCCTCCGGTCCTCGTGATTTTGGGAATTCACCACAGATAATTTCAACCACTCGTTTCTCCTTGATAACTTCTGCGAAATAAACCAAGGTTCTTCCACTAGAGCTTCAACTTTTGCAAAGTGACTTCGCTTTGTCTCCCCTTTGATTACCTCAAAGGCACTAACCCTCCTGATCTTTCTGGCAACTCTGAGTCTCCAAAAGACTCCTGCGTGCACTCCTTACAACAACTTTTAAATATCTATAAGTATTTGGGTTCTCGACTCTGTGCACTCTCCTACAACAGCAATCCTTCAATTCTCCCCTTGGTTGATAAGTTCTCATCTTTCAACCGACCTACACACACCTTGCATGGCTTTTGTGCCTCAGTTGCACTTCAACGAGAATGAGAACAACATTGTCTCTCCTGAGATTTCAAAGATAAACTCTGAGTCTTTGTCAATGCACTCCTTGTGGACACTTCATTGCACTCCTTGCAAGAACTTCTCTCAGGAAGAGAGACAATTGAAACTCATTCTCTCTCTCTCAGACTTCAAACATTCAACATGAAATCATACATTCACACAATATTAAAGTAAATGCATAACAGAGAGAATAAACAACCATAATCATATCATTCAACATGTATACACAGAAAGCATCATAACACCATGAATTTGAATCAAAGCTTCATCTATTAATTCAGAACTTCTGTACATGGGTTCTTCTCTACAACTCTCTGCTACAACTCTCTCTTCTCTTCTCTATTCTCTAATTTTCTAATTATACAATGATACAAATATCCAAAGATGAGGGTGTCTATATCCATTTTCCCTCCTGTTCCTAAAACTGTCAAATCTTGAATTCAAATCTACCTACTTTCATTAACTATGCATAAATGCCTCTACCTCCTTTAGATGAGAGGGAATCGCTCATAATATGTTTACATCCTCCAAGATATAAATGCAAGGTACGCCTTCTAGATATTACATTAATATTTTAAAAACATTCCAAAACGTGCGCTCGTGGTCTTCCAGTTGTCTTTCGCCTGCGCGCTTGCTTGATGTTGATGATGCTCCTGCATCATACTTCCTCGCTTGGAAATTTTCATGGACTTCTGTTCATGAGTTCTTGCACAGTCTGTCCATGTTTCTGAATTTATGCTTCACTCTCCCAACTGGCATCTTCAACTGGATGTCCCTTCCATTTGACCAAGTATTCAAAATACTCTTTTGTCCTAGTTCTCTTGTTGATTCTCTTGTCAAGTATACTTTCCATCTGTGGCTTTTCAACTACAGCCATTTGTTTAGTCCACTTAACCTCTATCTGTTCACTATCTGCTCCTGCTTATTCAGCTCTGTAAGGGTACAAATCTGAGATATTGAATATCGGTGAAATTCGGATCCCATCGGGTAATTCAATCTCATATGTGTTTGCCCCAAATTTCTTCAAGACATTGCATGGTCCAATCTTTTTCATTTTCAGCTTGTTATAAGTTCCCCTTGGGAACCTTTCCTTCCTCAGATGTGCAAGTACCATATCACCAAATCCAAACTGAAGTTCTCTCCTGTGTTGATCGGCTATGTGTTTATACTCTTGATTCAAATTTTTCAAACATTCCTTCACTTGGTTGTGAAGTTCCTTCATTACCTCTGCAAAATCCTCTGCACTAGCACTCCTGAATTCATTCTGTTCTGAATCTTTCAATTCATAAATCCCCTTGGCTACATTCCATACACAATTTGGAATGGACTCTGCCCTGTGCTTCTGTTGATCGAATCATTATAAGAAAATTCTTCCTGTGGAAAAATGTGATCCAACTGACTGTGGTGTTCAGTCACTAGGCTCCTTAGTAAATCTCCCAAGCTTTTGTTCAGAACTTATGTTTGCCCATCCGTCTGAGGATGATAAGCTGAGATAAATGACAAATTTGTCCCCAGCTTCTTCCATAAAGTCCTCTAGAAATGTCCCACGAACTTGGTGTCTCAATCTGAAACAATACTCCTTGGTAAGCCATGAAGTCTGACAACTTCCTTGAAAAAAAGGTTCGCAATATGTGTTGCGTCGCTAGTTTTTTGGCATGGTATGAAATGTGCCATCTTTGAAAATCTGTCTACTACCACAAATATTGAGTCAAATCCTCTTTGTGTCCTTGACAGCCCTAATATAAAATCCATGCTTACTGCATCCCACGACCTTTCTGGTATGGGTAATGGCTGATAAAACCCCGTATTCTTCCTTTTTCCCTTTGTGTGCTGACAAATTCTACATCTATCGACAAATATTTTGACATCTATCCTCATCCTTGGCCAAAAATATAAGCCATTCAGTTTTGAGAACATTTTTTCATGACTGAAATGTCTGACCAATCCTCCAGTGTGTTTTTCTTTCAATAGATTCTCCCTCATGGAGAATTTTGGAATACATAATTGATTTCCCCTAAATAATAATCCATCCTGGATCATATATTCGGTCCACTGGCTTCTGTCCCTGAGAATTGGATTCTCAGATGCCTCATACGCCTCTTTAAAATATGGATCATCTCTATACATTTCTGTTAATCCCTAATATTGGCTCATTAACCCTTAATTGGGGCATATTCGATTAGTAATGTTATTTTATTTATGTCGGCTCTAGGCCATTAGTTGTAATTTAGATTAGTAATGTTATTTTATTTATGTCAGCTTTAGGCCATTAGTTGTAATTATACCTCCTAGTCTCCTATATATACCAAGGAGACATTTTCATTTTGAATCATCTGGTACTTGAACATTTAAGTGGGGTAAAAGGAGGTTTCCCCCTCGAAGAGGCTTATTATCTGAAATTATATCTTTTTCAAGACGTTGAGTACTTTTTATGAGGTTTTTCTATGCTATATTGCTATTTGGTTCCTAACATATGGTATCAGAGCTCAAGGTCTTGGGGTTTCGCTGCTACATCTGAGACACCGTGGCATTTTCCCTATAAATTGTTTTATACAATGTTTCAGAAGGAACGTCTTGGAGGTATTTAGAAGACAGATCAAGGTACGTTGGGTTCAAAATTCAGCTCCTGAGACCTTATACTTTCGGAGATACAGCCTCTACAAGATAAGGTTCTTGAATCATCCTGAAATGAGTCATTGTGGCATTTTCGCTATAAAAAAATTTCTGTAATGTTTCGGACCCTGAAATCCGGAGGCCATTTACCGAAATTAGTAATTTATCTGTGGTAAAAAGTTCATCTTTTTGTTCATCTTAAATTTTCATATACACCCTGTGCAAGATAGGGTATATGACTAGTCCTATTGACTAGTATCAAGAATGTGTTCCAAGTAAAACAATCATAAATTATTCCTAGAGTATCCAAATTGAGTGGGACTGGTTGCATTGGATCATGGACGGTCTGTATTATTTTGGGTGTGAGTTTAAGAATTTTATATCAATTATTTTGTGCAGAGCATGCTATACAAGTGAGACCTCCTAGAAAGGCCAAAAATTGACAAGTTGTGGGGAAGTTACCATAAATTCCACTTGGCACATCCAATTTTGATCAGACCTGTGGCATTGCAGAGAAGAAATATCAGAGAACTACATAAAATAAATTTTCATACCCAGAAGGGCCGAAACTTGGGAGATACTAC
>ML787128.1:204783-220531 GCA_009831015.1 Picea engelmannii | reverse complement strand
ATTTCACATATATATATATATATATATATATATATATATATATATATATATATATATATATATATAATTATATATGTGTATATATATTGTTTGAATGCTTGTTATACACACTAATTTTTCATGATTGTTTGTAATTATAAAGTTAGATTTTCCCTCTAACGTTTTTCATAATATTGCACCGAGTAGTAATATAAATGATGTTGTACAGGATGAGGAACATAATCAAGAAGATGATGGGACAAATCAAGTTAATGATCCCATGGAAGAAGATGATGGGACAAATCAAGTTAATGATCCCATGGAAGAAGATGATGGGACAAATCAAATGATCCAAGATTTGTTTTCTCAATCGGATGAGGATGGGGGTAGTGATGGTATTTATGATGAACCTCTATTAGAAAAGGAAAATAAATGACTTTATGAAGGCTCAAGACAAAATATTCTCTCTGCTACATTGCTGCTAGTGAACTTAAATGTTAAGAATAATTTTTCGAACACTTGTATGAAATAGATCCCAAGGTATGTAATATGTTTCATCTCATATTATACATAAATGTTGAATTTTTTCTATTTGTTTTTAGTGTTAGTTAATGTGTAATATAAGAATGCAATTTTTACGATTAATATTCTTTACATTAACTAGTTATTTGTTATGTTGTAGATTGTTAGGTGAATTTTTGTTACCATCGTCAAATATTTTACCTCACACATATTGATATTTACACGCCATTATGAAAGACATTGGAATGGATTATCAACCTACAGATGAATGTCCTAATGATCATATTATATATTATGGACAACATTCTCGCAATGTGTTATCAGTAGATATTGAACCGATCAAGAAACAAAAAGGGTTCCTTGAAAGGTTCTTCATTATATTCCCATAATTCCACTTTTGTAGCGATTTTTCTGGTGTGAAAGCATAGCACAATTTATGGATTACCATGCATGTAACATAAGTGGAGATGGTGTTCTTCGAATTCGTGCCGATGGTTATGCATTTAGGGAAATTGAGGAAAAATGGGAATATTTCAAAGATGAACCTCATAATGATAGGCTTTCATTGGAAGATGACAGTGTTAATCCAATCAAAGAGATTAGATCTATTTACTCAGTGTGGCCTATTTTTTTTATAAACAATAACATTCCTCCTTGGATGTCAATAAAGAGGGAGCACATAATGTTCACAATGATTCTTCCAGGTGTTTGTTTACATCAACTTTTTTATTATAACATTTTAATTTGTTTCAATTTTTGCATAATATATTTTGTTTATTTATTTATTTATATATACATATCATGGTTATAGTAATTATGTGTAATTTCAAACAATTGGGTAAGTAACAGGTTAAAGATATGAATGTATATATCGAGCTTCTTATCGACACGATATTAAAGTTATGGGATGGAATCACTATGTATGACATCTGTAAACTAATCGGGGAGAAGAAATTTAAATTCCATGGAATAATTTTATGGACAATTCATGATGCCCCATGAATAACACATTTCAGTGATATGTAGAATTTTATTTCTCTTTAATACTATATAATGTTTTAAATATATCATGTTGTATGTTCAATTTTTAAATAATCTCATCGTACATAATTGACATTAATCCATCTGTTGCAAGTCTTCAAACAATGGGTAAATTTGCATGTCTATTTTGTGGTCCTAAGATGAAGTATTGTCATTCAAAAAGTTTAGGAAAGGTGATGTTTTATGAGTATAGGCACCTCCTCCCTAAGAACCATAGGTATCCTACTACTGAAAAACATCTTTTCAATGGGAAATAAGAGACTAGTTTAAAACCACGAAAAATGACACCTCGCCTATGGGGGTCGGAATATAATAGAAATTGTCAAGGTACGCATTTTCTTTATGTATCATATATCATGTAATGTTTTGAATGTTTATTTTAATCATTGAATTTATTTTACCATATTTGATCATTATTTTTGTGATTTCTTTTACGCTTCATGAAGGTTTCCATCATGAAGGTATTAATAAAGTTCTTCCATGAAGAATGAAATGTTATCCCACTCAATTCATGAGGTTTCCCTACTATGAGGAGATAAAAATAGCTCATTTGTTTGATACAATTCATATTGGGAATAATGTGACAAAAATGTTATGGTGAATCATAGATGGTAGGAGGGATAAAGAAAACATTGTCAAAAATTGTACTGACATTTAGGAAGCCAATCATGCAATGTGAAGTGTGATCGGATCAAGTAGATATGGACTAGACCGAAATAACCTTCCATGGTTATTAACATATCAACAAAACAATGATGTAAAAGAGGTCACTCAAAGGATTAAATTTCCCATAGGTTTTGCTTCAAACATAAATAATATCTTAACTAAGAAAGGTGAATTTGGTGGGGTAAAAACACATGATTGGCATACCTTAATTAAGGTAATAATTTTGGTATACATATTTATATATATTGGCCTTATACATATCTTAAGTTTTTTAATTTTTTTTTCTACTTTGGTCGAAACAAATAACAATTCATTTTTTTGTTACAATATGTTCTACCGCTACCTCTCCCAAACGAATTTGACAACAATGTCAAACAAGTTATATATGATATTTTCAAACAAATGAGGTAAGTAGTTGTGATTTATATGCAAAATGTTCTTTCAATTTGATGTTGTACTTAATTACATGTGTTTTACTTGTAATGTAATATATTATATTATGTTATGTTGAAACATTTTATTTTCTTATGTCATGATCTCATGTAGATGGTTTCCATTGAAATAAATCCATGAATATGATATAAAGTATTGAAAGAGATAAATTCCTCGACTAAAGTGTGAAATGCGAAAGTATATAAATCCAACATTTTTCAATGCACAATAACACTACCTCATACACCAAGTCAAGGAGATTGAAATTTGTGGACTTGTTCACATAAGGTCAATGTGGATGGTGGAGAGGCACTTGAAATCATTTAAGGATTTGGTTAGACAAAGAGCATGTCCTAAGGGTTCTATGGTGGAGGGATATATGGTATATCAATCCATGGTATATATTAGTCATTACATTCCTAAATTAATAGTGCCAACTATGCATGCAATGGATCACATTTGGGATGTGAACTCCATAAAAAAATTTGAAGATCGGGAGCACTTGTTGGGAAAGGTAGAATGAAAAAAACGAGAGGTAATATATTGATAATTGTGGATATTTATATTAATAATACACATAAATTTTTTTAATTTTTGTGTAGATGTTCATACTCGTTAATATATTAATATATGTTATTTAATGAATTATTAATATTTACCTTGTAAATTATAAATAATATTTAATATTGGTGAATTATGTTTTCTTGATTTAGTTGCTCAAGATTGAGATGCACTACATTTATACATTGCAAACAATCTTGATTGGATGAATGTATGGATTGAAAGATGAAAAAAACATCATGGTGGTAGGTTATCATGGAAATGAATATTTGAAATGGTTAGAGAAGCTAGTCATAAGGAAGATGTCAATGTTACGCAAAGGGAAATTGATTTAGCATATGGTTTGAAAGATGGAAAGGAAAGCAAATTCACCCTTTTTATTCAATTATTTTATATTATATTAATGTTACTACATGTGCACTTATATATTTTTTATATACTTTCCAATTTATATAAATATGTTAATTTATTAATTGAAAATGCATCTTTTACATATATGGAATATTGCAGTTGAAACACCACATCGCTATGCGGTGCAATGGTCATAAATTTCACATCAAACAGCTGGATGAAACCAGGAAAAATTATGATAGTGGGATAACAACAGTATTCCAAGTCACTAATGTTTCCTCTAAGAGTGACAAACATCCCTGAGAATATGAAAATAAATACTATGGGTATTTGAATGACATAATTGAGTGTGACTTTAATTCCTTCAAATTAGTTATGTTCAACATCAAATGGCATAGGTTATGAATGGATGAACACAATGAGGAAAGAACTGTTATTCAACATGCCAATGGGTTTCCGATGATTAAAACAACGATGTTTGAAAGAGGACATGCTTGCTATTTTTTTCCAAGCCAATGTGAAAAGGTCTTTTATTTTACTCAAATGTTACAGATGAGAGGGATTGGTCATTTTTTATTAGATATGATCCAAGGGGAAGGCCAGTTAAGTATAATCATGTATAGGAAGAAGACGATATTGAAGATCAAGAAGATGATTTGCCAGATCAGACAGAGTCAGAAGACCAATTCCTAAGGAGACATAGTTTCCTATGTACTTAGATTCGTTGACTCATCAATGTTTAAAAACCGTGATGTTCCCTTCAATAAACACTGTGTTGTCCAAAGGTGCCACTCACATGCATTCATATTTCATTTACACGACGTGCCCTTCAATATGCACTATTTTCTCACATTTTGACTGATTTTGATAGACGTCAAACCCCTGGAGTCAATACTTCATTAGGTTACCTTGTGGGAGACTAAGGGCCTATAAGGAATAAGGACCATGCCTTATTTCGTGCCCCTTTGAATCATCGTGAGCGACTTTCATAGTCTTCCCTCACGAAATCGTGGATCTCTTGAACTAGGTAATCCTTAAACTATAGTTTGAGCCACGACGAGAGTGATAATAGGTTGTGGTAGGGATGCTACCACACCTCTCCCTAAATATATTTGGTTTTCATGCATGACCCTTTTAATCCAAATGTGAGTCTGGTTAGGAATCTATCTTCGACTTGCATCGATCAACGAAACATTTCAACAATCGAAATCAACATCATAATATATCAGTCATATGTCTCATATGAAATACAAAAATACGTAAACCATAAACCATCCACTCCCTGACTTGATCCAGAGTCCAAGGAGTTCCATTGATGTCGTCGACATCCATAATCGGTCTAGATTCCTCCACACTCAGGAAAAACCATTCAATAGAACATGTCGATATAAATGTAATAAATAACATATCATCAAATACACAACATTGTCATAATTCATAGTCAAAACAATAATTCATACAATGAACCAGATCACTTGCACGCAAGTTTCCTCAAAGAATAAGTCTGATCAGGTGGGCGCAAGAGCGGGATGTTACACACGCAAATCCATCCATAATAAATCATTTAATAATTTCCAAGTGAGCAAGGGCTGGTGGGGTTCATGGGACATCTGGAGGGAGTGTAATGAGAGAAAAAGTTATATAATGAGAGGAGATAAATACACAAGTATTGCTCAACAATTAATAAAATAATTTAACTGTGCAATCAAATACCAAAAATATAAGTTGATATCTATTTATGTGTTATCACTTTTTGTTGTTATACAAAGCTTTTTAATTTATTTTACAGAACATGGATGCCAAAAATTATAATGGGATTATGAGGGTGGTATAATGAGAGAAAAGTGGTATCATGAGAGAGAATAAAATATGGATATTGTTCATATAAAAATAAATGAAATCAAACAGTCAAACATAATTCTGTTGAGACATCCATAATTAAATAAGAATTCACTTCTAAAACCACCATCTAAACTGTCACTTATTTTACATATTTCTTGTTGACTTTCAAAAAACAATTCATATGCCCAAAAATACTCAATTATAGTGTCCTTTGAGTCCACATAAACTTATACAACAATCATAATAACAACATTGTCATTTATATGAGAAACACAACAACATTTTGAGCCACAATCATTCATATTCCAATGCTAAATCCTTTTCATTTTAAAACCAAATAGAAATATGCAGAATGATTCTAGCCATCCACATAAAATATTTATTCCTTAAAGTCAAATAAGAATAGGCCCAGTATTAAAAAACATTTGTCAATTTTTCAAACATTGTTCGACATAATCAACTGGGAATTAAAACTCATAATCGATCCCCAATACATTCACACACATGTGTTCATCCAATATAATCAACATAAGTATTGATTCGAAATAACATTCAACCAATAGCATGAATCTCAGAGCCTAAGATTCTCATAAATTTAACATGTACATACTTCTTTTAAAAATTTCCCAATGAGATACAGAGTCAAATCGTGCCCAATCAACCAAGCAAACACACAGTGCTCTTTACCCTCTCCTCGATTTGAAATGATATCAAGATCGTTATTAGGGTTTAAATATAATGCACAAAGAGTAATAACAGATGCCTTAATCAAAGGGATAAGTCCTCGAAGACACAAACAACTCGTGCCCTTTTCAAATTCACCATAGACATATAACCTTTAACATTATTCTTTGACAGTGAGGGTTATCAAATGACAGTCAACCACCTTCAAAAGAGAATGAGAGGAAACAAACTCTCAAAAGAACTATAAAAATAAATCCCAAGAACAACCCGTGTCCAACCAAAAGTATATATAAATATTCCATTAAAGTTATGGGTGATACTAAACCTGATTGTGCAATGCTTCCCAACAACAATGATAATGAGGGAAACACCGTGATAATAAAATCTTGGGGCTCAACCAGGACAAGGAAAGAAATTTAGTCAGTTGACATTCCAATCTAGAGGATCTAAAAAATAGACATAGAGACAAAAATGGAGTGGTAAAACTTAAAACCAAGACTGACTGTAAAAATTATGCGCAAATCTCAGAGCTTCCAAATCAAAAACATAAATTTCGACAAAGAACAAGACCCAAAAACTCAAGCTGACCGAGCATGCCTCTCTTGTTATTTATCAAATAAAATCACACGCATATTACACACAACAAATTATATTCATTCCACTTTTCCAAAATGTCGACCATCATAATATTCACGAGAGAAACCATAAGCACAACACCCATACACAGTCCAAAAACTTAAGAAAAACACAAACCTCAAGCAATTGTGAGCCAAAAATCGATTCATAACACAGAGTAACCATCATGGATGGAAGGATAAGGAACCATACCTGAAAAATATTTCTTGAGGGAAAGAGTTAGACTGTATCCTCCTTCACAACCAAAAATCGCAGAGCATCAACAACCATCAGAGCCAAAAAAAATAATGCAAGTATGGATAGGGTGACGGGCCTTGAGGGTTGTTTGAGTGACGTGCAATAAATGCACGTCAATTCCTTCCCCATCCTCATTCAATTCAACATACAAGCCAACCAAATCACCATAACAGTAACCATTAAATCAACCATATATTCTATTTTATATCACATTGCATAGTTCGCCACCCTAAGTAATGTCCAAAATATTTTAACAATAACAATGTACCATAATATTACCCCATGTTCTTCCACATATATCCTTTAACAAAGCTCATAAGTATAGCAACAAGGGTTTATGTGCCCTCCTTTTGTCAAAATTACACATAACCTTAGGGCTTCTATATAGTCCTTTAATTCGAAAAAGCTCCCATATCATCCATTTTCAGCATCATAAGTAAAACAATTAATCCATGTTTAATTGCAATGTCAAAACCAAACTAATAATGATCTTGTTATCACAAGAATTTGCAGCATATCTCATTGGAATCAGACAACGATTTAGATATGACCTTAGGAGCATCTTGTTGTAAATCATGTGGCATTCTGCCCATGATTTGCAAAGGGAAACAAAAATGTTTGGGTTTGCACAATCAAACCACCCTCAAATCCAATTAAGTCGAGCCACTTGTTGTGTCTGTATTGTCTAGACAAGTAGATTTGCACGGCCTTGAGGAGTCAAGATTGACCCGAAGAAAGTCATTGATGTTTCCTGGATTATTCCTGGATGTCAGACCTCGTTCTGATCCCGATGAAGGAATTTATTGAAACTAAGGGAGGTGGTTGAAACCTCATCTTAGCACATAAATGGAAAGAAAAAAAGACTGGCAGATTTAGAGCTCGCGTCAGAAAACAAAATATTGTTTGCACAGTTTGACAGAGAAGACGTCGACTAAAAACATTGAATGCAACAATCTGATCACAATCCTGATGGTTGCAACAATTCTTCTTATATATAGGCAGTTTTGATATTTTGTAATGGTTGATGGTTGAGCTAGGCTCCCGTATTGTAAATTTTTTATGAAGCTCTGGTTCTTCTGGTTATGTATCTGTATTTGAGACTTCTTGTTTAATGAAAGTCATTTTCCTTTTCATTTCTTTATAATAGTTGTGTTAGAACACTCGGGCATGAATGATACAGTCAAGGGTAGTTAGGCTATTGTGATACAGGTTTGATCACAACAGTATCTTGACCAGTTTTAATTAGTTTCCTGTGTTATATTTTTCCCTCTTACACTGAGTAGCTCGGGCATGAAGGATCCATTTGAGATGTTACAGCAACATCGTGATGAAATTTTGATCATCGTGTTGTTGTAATTGTGTCGTTTAGACATATTTTAGTGTCTGAAGTTTTGAATCCAAGAGGATATTGCATTTGAAGTTTTTCCTCCTTAGGTTGCTAGAAGACCTGATGTCCATAGAAGACCTCTACATTCTCCTCACCAGTTCTTCCACCTACTCACCCTTACTACAATTAACTGACTGAAGTTAATCAATACCTCATATGCTTTTTCAAGTTGGTCTAGTTTTCTGTGTTAGAACGATATTATCTTGAGTCTACACCCATTCGACCCCCTTTAAATTTTTTCATTGTGACATATAAACTAATGGGTATTGGGCTTACCCCCTCTACAATGAGGAGGTGACTTCTAGTGCTAACATTTATGGCACCATTGTCGGGGACGGATTTGAGTAGATTGAAGAGCTCCCTCGGAAGAAAAACATAGATCCAACTCTTTATGGTAGACAAGAGAGGGATACAAAAATTGATTGTAATCATCTACTTGGAGAATCCACATCAGAGAATCCATTGGTGAGGATCCTATTGACAGAAAGATGAAGGGAATGACTAGGTATTATCTTATGAGATTTCTTCATGAACTTTTGTTATTCTTTATTAGCTCATTTTTTTTTTCCCTTCACATATAAAGAGGATCATATTGTGTTTTGTTTATTCAATCGATCACCAACCTTCCTTTATATATTCATCCTTGGAATAAGAAGACATGATTTCTGCCTGTGTTGTAGATTTTGATCTTATATCCTCAGCTCAACCTACTCATAAAGACGAGCTTCATATTGAAACCCCTCCCAAACTCAATCACCCTTGAAGCCCTGAGGAAGTTGAAACTGATCCACAACCTCCTGAAATCTCATCACATCCTATTGTTACTATTGAGCCTTTCCATCAGTGTGATAAGCCTCATATTCAACCCACTCGTTTTCAAACTAGAATTAGAAACAAGATGTTTAAACCTTTAAATCTTTCATTTCGTATTCATCCTTATCCTCCTGATTTATTTAAGTACTTTCCCCATTTTTCTGGAGAGGATCATGTTACAGTTGTGAGGAATGTGGAGGCTTTCGAGAACTTTATTGATTAGTTTGAGATAATTTATGAAGAGGTTACCACGAGGTTGTTTTCCAAATCCTTGCTAGGAGATGTTGGTGTATGGTTTAAGGGTTTGGGAGATGACTCTATTGGTCCCTGGGTTGAATTATGTAATAAATTATTAAGGTATTGGGGTGAGAAAAAGCCATTTGATCAACACCTACATGAGTTAACTACTTTGAGAAGGGGAAAAGGGGAAGTTTTATCTGCTTTTAATCGAAGGTTTCATAGCTTGTATTGCAACCTTCCCCTAGAAATTAAACCTTCTGAGACTGCTACCATGGTGTATTAAATAGTGTCTCAGCACTCTGACCTTGTCTTTTATCTTAAGGAAAGAAAATCTACATCTTTATCATAGTTGTTCATGGATGTTGAGGAAGTGGAGGAGAACCTTCGATCTTGTGGCAGGATTCAAGGTCAATATCATATCAACTTTGAACATGAGGGGGGTTTTACTTGTTGTCCCTATGAAGGAAATATTGTGGATGATTTTGTCTTCAAAGAAGGTATCAATGAGCAGCCCTGTCTTTATGAAAATCATGTTTAGGAACAATTGGAAGCAACAATTATTACTGTTCCTGAAATGGATATTTTTAACAGTTATATCCTTGATGAAATTGTTGTTTTAAAGGTTAATCATAGATGTGAAGGGAAGCCCATTTTTGATAAATATTCTAGTGATGATGAGAAGAAAGATTATCTTGTATTTGATCACTATGAATACACTAAGGATGATGTAGAGGTTGGCCTTGTCACAACAGACAAAACTCGAAGTTTTGATCAGGAGCAACCCTTATTTGAGGCACGTGAAGAGATCGTTTATTTGCAACCCGAAATAAATCCACAATCATCAGTGGATCAGAAGACAGTTACGTCCATCCTTTTTCCACTTGTACCTACAGTTCACAGTAAGAAATTGTTTGACCCACATATGCATGTGGTTGTCATTCAATCAAGTGTGCCTGTAGAGGACATGAAGCAAGTTGTCAACAATTTTGAAATAGTAAAGGTAAAATTTCATAAGGTAATCATGTGTTGCCTTCAGTTTCATGACCCTTTCGATGAATACATAAAGTTGCAGTTTTCAAATGCTTTGGAGCATGCATTCTTGATATTTTTATCAACATTTGAAGGTAATATGGGTGATCACAACAATGAAATTAGCCAGTTATCACACTTTCCTTGTTTCTTATGGATCATTTGCGATGAAGCAAAGGAATCAGTTATCAAACATTTTGAATGGCTATGGTCGAAGTTTTCCTTCACTTAGCCCATTGTAAAACCCAGTTAGTTTAGGTTTTGTACATAAATAACCTCCCTCATGATCAGGTGTGTTTGTTTTTTATTTTAAAATAGAATAGTTTAAGTTCTCAGTTTGTTTCCTTCAACATGTTTTTTTATGAGCATGACTCCATAGCCCAATAGCTAAGGCACTGGAACTACTTGTTCTTGGCATCTTGCAGGGAGCATGCCATCCCATGTGGAGCCATATGTTATCAAAAGAGTTTGCAAAATATCTCATAGGAATCAGAGAATGATTTAGATGTGACCTCAGGATAATCTTGTTGTAAATCATGTGGCATTTTCCCCATGATTTCAAAAGGGAAACAAAAATGTTTGGGTCTGCAAAGTCAAACCACCCTCAAATCGAATTAAGTTGAGCCAGTTGTTGTGCCCGTATTGGCCAAGGAATAAGATTTCCATGGCCTCGAGGCATAAGGATTGACCCGAAGAAAGTCATCGGTGGCGCCTAGAGTATTCATGGATGTTAGGCCCCGTTCTAATCCTGATGAAGGAAATTATTGAAACTGAGGGAGGTGGCTAAAACCTCGTCTCAACACATAAATGGAAAGCCAGAAAGACTGGAAGATTTAGATCTTGTGTATGACAACAAAAGATTGTCTGCATAGTCTAACAGAGCATATGCCTATTGCAAAATTTGAATGCATCAATTTGATCACACTCCTGATGGTTGCAACAATTCTACTTATATATAGGCAATTTTGATATGTTGTAATGGTCGATAGTTGAGCTAGGCTCTCATATTGTAAAGTTTTGATGAAGCTCTGGTTCTTCTGGTTATGTATATGTATTTGAGACTTGTTTAATGAAAGTCAGTTTCATTTTCATTTCTCTGTAATATTTGTGTTATAACACTTGGGCATGAATGATCCAGTCGAGGCTAGTTAGGCTGTTGTGATGTAGGTTTGATCACAACAGTATCTTGACCAGTTTTAATCAGTTTCCTATGTTATCTTTTTCTCTCTTACACTGAGTAGCTTGGTCATGGAGGGTCTAGTCGAGCTGTTACAAAAACGTCATGATGAAATTTTGATCATCACGTTGTTGTAACTATGTCGTTTAGACATGTTTTAGTGTCTGAAGTTTTGAATCCAAGAGGATCTTGCATTTGAAGATTTTCCTCCTTACGCTGCTGGAAGACCTGATGTCCATCGCAGAACTCTACATTCTCCTCGCCAGTTCTTCCACCTATTCACAATTACTAAAACTTACTTACTGAAGCTAACCAAGACCTCACCTTCTTGTGCATGTTGGTCCAGTTTTCTAAGTTAGAACGATATTATCTTGAGTCTACACCCATTCAACCCTCTTTAAATTTATTTATTGTGACATATAAACTGATGGGTACTGGGCTTACCTCCCCTACAATCAGGAGGTGACTTCTAGTGCTAACATATAATTTTATCCACAAAACAACCTTAATATAATGTGTGAATGGAAATCAAAACCATCCAGTGCCACACAATAATCAACCACCACCTTATGTCATCATAACATTTTAAAACCATAATTTGAAACATCGAACTGCAAAACCATGTGTTGTTATCATCACGATAACAACAATATATGAGTGAAGCATATCTACCATATCTCCACAAGCCTACAAGGGGGTCCCACCTACTAGCTTATTATTGATATAAATAAATAATAGAGCTTGGAAATCATTTGTGATAAGTATTCATTGTTGCATTTTTAAGTGTCAACAAGCTGGCGACTCCACAGGTAAATCTATTCTTAACAGATTAAGAACTCATATTGTCTGGTTTTGTAGACAAGGTGAACATTAGATCAAGGGAATAGACATCAGAATGATTATGTAATAGGGGGAACTAAGTGGTTTAAGGGAAAAATGATTTGGGATTTTGGAAATAACTCATGGAAAGTGTTATGTATGAAGGGCTCATCCTTGTACGCATAAAATTCAATTAATCATAGTGAAATAATTATTTTCTTTGTAATGTCCCCCACCTCTTAGAGAGGTGATGAGGAGACTCAGTGGCCTGGGCACCCCCACTAGGTCATCGTCTCACACTGAAGGGGGGAAAGTCAAGAAGATAAAAGTTATATTTTTAAGTTGACTTAAGAAAGGAAAAGGATAAAGGAGTAAAAGATAACTCAACAGAAGAATAGAAGATTAACCCTAGGATTTAACCTAACTCAACAGAGAATTAGAAGGAAAAGTATAAGTAAGAAGTTGGGGTGCACCTATTACTCATTCTAGTTTTGGATTAGCATTTGCTATTGCTCTTGAGCATTCAGTTTGGGGGTTTGTTGTACAAACCCTTGTGAGCAACTCAGTGGTGAAATATCCACTCACCTTGTTCCGCAGCTTGCTCCCGGGGATGAAAGACTCCTCCACACCATTCTAGTCTCAGCCCATCTCCATCTAGTGCTTCAGAAGGTAGCAAGTCGTATTTTTCTTGTGTTTCCAGCAAGGGCGCACCATCATATGGAGGGAGGTTCGATCCAATGTATCCTGAGGGCCTGGGGCGATTCCGACAGTTGGGTTTTGTTTGCAGGGGAAAGACCATCAATTTGAGGGCTTTTCTGGAGGGTTATCATCATTATACATTTGTCTACAGATTGGGACGTCTTGGAGCCATAGGGGACGTCCTGTAATTCAGTAAAACTCATATCTAGGGAGATCTTCTTGAGATCTGAGTCTGAAACTTCTCCCACAGGATTCTCATAGCCCAATCTATATTCTTGGAGAGTTTCAGAGAATTTGGAGGCCTCCTTCATCAGGGATGAACCAACTAGGGTTTTAGTCATCTAGTGGGGCACCCCATTCAGTGGGAAATTCAGATCTACGAGGTTTGAGAGTGGATTTGGGAATTTGGACATCTGGGTTGTCCTTATAGTTTCCCGATCTATCATTTGGAATATTTCTCGGGATGATTGCACACTTTTGGTAGCAGGGCAGAATTATTGAGGGATTCAGTATTCTAGCAGGACATGGCACTTTCCAGCTTGGAGGTTGAGCATTAGTATGGCTCAGATCTGCTTGATTCAGTCTTCATTGTATATCCAGCCTTTGGAGGATTATTTTGTATTGTCGGGGATCATTTTGTAGCAGCTCATATCTATTTCTTGTACGGACATCTGAGGTTTATGCCAGATCGGCCATCTATTGTATTGATCTTACATTGCTCATAATAAAAAGGTCCGATCTTTGCTTGTGCTTATACATCTTGAATATATTGTGATCTCCATGTGTTGATGAATCTTGTATGCACTTAATAACTCAATAAATTAGTAGTAGTTATTGATTCCAAGAAATAATTTTGCTTGGGATCATTACAGTGGTATCAGAGCCTTGATCCTCCAAACCTGTGGAGAGATCGGTGCATGCAAAAGTACAGGGGAATTGTTATGGGTTGGAGGAAGAAAAACAATAGTGAAACAGAGGCAGAAATGGAAGGGTCAAGAGATGACCATGAGCCTCAGGGCTTGGCTCTCTTAGTAACTGAATTTGGTAAGTTCCAACAAAACATGAACCGCATAGAAAGCACATTGGTCTGACAGTTGGATGAGTATCAGTAAACCAACATAAGGGGATAGGTTGAAATCTCTGAAACCTTGAAGAAAGTTGATGAGAATCTACAGAAAATGAACGAGAACCAAACTAGGATAACTGACCTTCTGATGCAAGTAACCCATCGAGGAAAAGGCCCTGATACTTATGGGAATACGGAGGCTGGAGGGTCCGGTGGAACCCATGAGGAAGTCAGATATAACCCGGAGAAAGCACCAGGATCTGAAGGAAGTCTTGGAGGTGGAACGTTCCATGGGTATATGGGTAGTAGGACCAATCATAGGCCACACGTGCCAGTGTTCACAGATGAACCGCTAGGCTAACACTCAGGTAGCAGAGCTAACCCCAGACCATACATGCCCACATTTACAGATGAGCAAGGGGAGGATGAACAGGTTGAAGATTTTGTGGCACAATTAGCTAGGAGTACCAGGGAATACTACAGCTTGGATATGAAAGTTCAAAGACAGATGTCCCTAGAATAGCATTGTCAACTTAGGTTCAAAAACCAGCCTAGGACGAACCACAGGGGAAACTTTGAGTTTGAGCGAAGGGCAGGGAAGATAGATATTCCATACTTTCATGGTACGACTAAGATGATAGCACAAGCATGGGTGCAGAAGCTGGATACTTACCTGCAGCTTAACCCCATGAGAGAGATGGAGGCCATCAATTTTGCCACTATGTACTTGGATGGCAAGGCCCACGCTTGGTGGTACCATGGGCTCACCACAATCGGCCACAACCAGATTGTATCCTATACATAATTCACTCAGAGGCTCATTGATAGATTTGATCTAGGAGATCCTCAGTTAAATTTTTGGGAGCTCACCCAACTCAAGCAAACAGGTACGGCTGAGGAATACATTGATGAGTTCCAGAGGTTGGCAGTGATGGTGCAAGATATGTCCCCAACCAGGCTCATGAAGCTCTTTACAGAAGGATTGATGGAACCCTTGAAGGTTTGGGTTAAGGCCTTCAAGCCTACCAGCCTACAGGAAGCCATTTGGAAGACGAGGGATCTGGGTCCAGCTGCTAAACCAAAATTCATACCTAGACCACCTCTTAAAAATGGTGGAAGAGATCAAAGGCCTCCAATAAACTAGGGAGGACGTGACCCTAAGGGTTATGACAAGGGCCATGGCAGAATAGATGACAACACTAGGAGGGAACTGAGAAGGAAGCAACTCTGCTTCACATGCAAGGAGCCATGGAATCCCTCACACAAGTGCATGGGACAAGGATAGGTACATTACATTGAGGTCACTTCATATGATGAAGAAGAGGATGAGTATGGTCAAATACAAAACATGGAGGCCGAAATGTTAGAGGCAACAGAGGAGGAGGTTCCAGAACTAGACTGTGCGGCTGGAGAGAAGGCTACATTGACGTCTATCAGTGGGGTACCCAAGTTCAACACCTTCAGGATGAGAGGGGTCTTACAAGGACAGAGAGTGTCGGTTCTGATTGATGGAGGAGATTCCCACAATTTCATTGATGCAACATTACTAAAAAGGAGGCACATACCT
>ML787128.1:163434-202123 GCA_009831015.1 Picea engelmannii | reverse complement strand
GGCATGTCACCCTTCAGAGATTTATATAGCTATGATCCTTTATCATTTGTGGAGATTGCATTTGGTGACAACAGGGCTCCGATGGTACAGGATTGGATACAGCAGAGCCAAGACATTCTCTGGGAATTGAAGGATCATTTACAAAGGGCACAAAACCAACAAAAGGTCCAAGCAGACAAGCACAGAGTTGATCGTACCTTTGAGGTTGATGATTTAGTCTATTTGAGGTTGCAACCATATAGGCAGGCCTCCATTAAAAGAAGCAGAGCAGAGAAACTACAACCACATTTCTTTGGACCTTACAGAGTCAGTAGGAGGATAGGGGCAGTAGCGTATGAGCTGGAGCTTCCACAAGGTAGAAAAATTCACAACGTCTTCCATGTCTCGTGCCTTAAGAAATCCCTCGGTAAACATGTCAGGCCTATTGAGGCATTACCTCCCATGGATGAGGAGGGACAATTTGTTTTGATTCCAGAGGAGGTGTTAGAAGTCCGAGAGAAGAGGCTCCGAAATTGAAGCATCAAGGAGTATATGATCATGTGGAAGGATTTACCCATTGAGGATGCCACTTAGGAGCAGGAGCACGTGGTTAGAGAAGAAGGTTTGGAATTTCTTGAGGACAAGCAATTTCAAGCAGGGGAAACTGTAAAGTCCCCCACCTCTTAGAGAGGTGACGAGGAGACTCAGTGGCCTGGGCACCCTCACTAGGTCATAGTCTCACACTGAAGGGGGGAAAGTCAAGAAGTTAAAAGTTATATTTTTAAGTTGACTTAAGAAAGGAAAAGGATAAAGGAGTAAAAGATAACTCAACAGAAGAATAGAAGATTAACCCTGGGAGTTAACCTAACTCAACAAAGAATTAGAAGGAAAAGTATAAGTAAGAGGCTGGGGTGCACCTATTACTCATTCTGGTTTTGGATTAGCATTTTCTATTGCTCTTGAGAATTTAGTTTGCGGGTTTGTTGTACAAACCCTTGTGAGCAACTCAGTGGTGAAATATCCACTCACCTTGTTCCGCAGCTTGGTCTCAGGGATGAAAGACTCCTCCACACCATTCTAGTCTCAGCCCATCTCCATCTAGCACTTCAGAAGGTAACAAGCCATACTGTTCTTGTGTTTCCAGCAAGGGTGCACCATCATATGGAGGAAGGTTCGATCCAGCTTATCCTGAGGGCCCGGGGCCATTCCGACAGTTGGGTTTTGTTTGCAGGGGCAGGACCATCAGTTTGAGGGATTTTCTGGAGGGTTATCATCATTCTACATTTGTCTACAGATTGGGACATCTTGGAGCCATAGGGGACGTCCTGTAATTCAGTAAAACTCGGATCTAGGGATATTTGCTTGAGATTTGAGTCCAAAACTTCTCCCATGGGATTCTCATAGCCTGGTCTATATTCTTGGAGATTTCAGAGCATTTGGAGGCCTCCTTCATCAGGGCCGAACCAACTACGGTTTCAGTCATCTAGTGGGGCACCCCATTCAGTGGGAAATTCAGATCTACGGGGTTTGAGAGTGGATTTGGGAATTTGGACATCTGGGTTGTCCTTACAGTTTCCCGATCTATCATTTGGCATATTTCTCGGGATGATTGGACACTTTTGGTAGCAGGGAAGAATTATTGAGGGCTTCAGTATTCTAGCAGGACATGGCACTTTCCAGCTTGGAGGTTGAGCATTAGTATGGCTCAGATCTGCTTGATTCAGTCTTCATTGTATATCCATCGTTTGGAGGCTTATTTTGTATTTTCGGGAGCATTTTGTAGCAGCTCATATATATTTCTTGTACGGCCATCTGAGGTTTATGCCAGATCGGCAATCTATTGTATTGATCTTACATTGCTCATAATAAAAAGGTCAGATCTTTGCTTGTGCTTCTACATCTTGAATATATTGTGATCTCCATGTGTTGATGAATCTTGTATGCACTTAATAACTCAATAAATTAGTAGTAGTTAGTGATTCCAAGAAAGAATTTGGCTTGGGATTATTACATTCTTCAAGGAGAATTTTTTTCTAGTGTGCTCTTTTTTTATTCTTGTGTGGAGGGAAGAAAATGAAAGAAGAAAATAGGGATGAAAAACCAATTATCTAATCTAAAAACAGTACTGGAAGTACATAGAAATTTCAATAATGTCTTCAAGGATGGACATCATCATAGTTGTGTAATGTGGTTTTTATTCATTTAACAATACTTGCATAATAACATCGTTGTGGAAAAAACGATCCATAATTTTATTTCTGACAAGAAAATAAGTCAATAAAAGAAATAAAACAACATAAACTAAACATTAAAACCATGACACATGCTCTTTGTAGGAATTATTCAACATCTAACTTGAATATGGGAATCATTACAATCTTAAGTCCTAATGGACGAGTCCCAATTCCTTCACCATATTCAAGGTAGAGAAAGAAAATAATTTGTCCATACATCTTTCTTCTTTGGCTCAAGTGTGGTGGATGGGTCCTTAAACCACTGGATTTTACCTTTCTTACTTATCAATAGCCTCCAATAGTGCTATGGGTGCCATGATTACTTTACTTTTGAACCAAAGACAAGTTACAAGGTATAACCAAGGCTAGGGAATAAGAAAAAGTGACTTGCACCCTAAATAATTCTTCTTTTCATTAATCACCATGAAAAACATCTACAATTCACAACACATTCCCTTTATTGCAAATCTCTTGTTTATGAGGAGTTACCAGGAGACACTGTGATGTTTTTAGTAATAGTAATGGGCTTTTGGGTCTTGAAAATAGTTAGGGATAAATAACAAGGGCCTTAGTCATTTAACAAAGATTCATAGACTCAAGCATAATGAAATATTCATCAAAATATGAGCTAGGACACTTCTATGGAATCTTTGGCCTCTAAGTGGGATGTGATTGCAATTAATTTGTTTTGGGAAATAGTGATAGGTATAGGATCTTGGACCATGGGAAGAAAAAAATATTGGCTCCTTATGTAGGAAAGTGAACCTTTAGGCCTCAAGCACAATGAATAAGGTATACTACCATGATGTGTTCCCTCCTTGTCATTTATTTCATGTTTGAGCGGCATTCTAGTAACCTTTAGGTGGTTTTGTAGAAAGTGGATGGGTGTAGGGGCCTTGACTATGCTTAAAAGTGGAAAATAGGTTCTCTGGCCCTAATAGAAGGTTTTAATGCTAAATATGTTCTTCAAACATATGTTAATGTGAGGGATGTTTACATGGTTTTTATTTGATGTAACAATAACATGTGTATGTTAATAACATGGACATGTGGCGAGGAATTTGAAAGAGTTATGTAGGATTCTCTCATTTCCTTTATAGGTTTGATTAGTTGGCTAGATTGGTTTTATATTTGAATTGATAAACTTGGTGGTTCAAATACATAAAAAAAAAAAAAAAAAATCACATTTTTAACTCCCTATTATTATTTCTATATTTTTTTTCTTAAATATGTCTACATATACATCAAGAATGAAATTGTGTACGGTTATAGATATTTGTATATCTATAAGTATACATGTATACAACCTAAGTGGATGTAATGGTTAAGAACATATGTTTCCTCCTAAGAGGTCACATGTTCAAATTCAGAGAAGGGTAAGGTAGGTATATCTTCGTAGACTTTACTAGTAAAATCATTGGGCGAAAAAGGTCTCATACACCAATTTGGTGTCTAAAGTACCTAAATCCTTTGTTTATGGCATATTTTTTTATTTCATTATCCATTTGTAAAACACATTATATCATACATCAAATTGACATTAGGAAACAAATGATTAACCCAATGTGAATGCTTTACCATATGATTTTACATCAAATTGACATTAGGAAACAAATGATTGATCCAATGTGAGTGCTTTACCATATAATTTTATGACCACATTGAAATTATTATTTTAAATATATAAAATTAAGATTAAAAAATTGTAAATAAGAAGTGCATAATAATTTACTATTATTTAAAACCAATAATTTACTATTATTTAAAACTGTGCAAGCTTGTTTCAAAAGAATTCCATAATTTAATTCTGGAATGGCATCTTGATGTGGACATAGGCTTTGTACTTTAGAGTACATGTAACATAGAATTGTTAGACATCTTGATGTGGACATAGGCATTGTACTTGATGTGGACATATGCATTGCACTTTGTAACAAAGAATTGTTAGAAGAAGATTCATTTTTCTAAGTTACACAATTTTTTCATAAATACAACTTATACATTTGATATTTGAAAGATACAAGTTATACAACTTATACATTTGATATTTGAAAGATACAAGTTATACCAAAGGTAATTTGATTTAAGTTTTGTAGGTAATTTAAATAAATATTAAATAAATATTTAAATATAAATATATGTTAATAAGTGTTAGGGTAAGATAACCATATATATGAATTTTTTTATAGATGAAGTTTTTAGTATAATTTTGAGTCTAAATTGACTTAGGAATATTTGTAAATGAGAATCTCATTTTATTATATCAAATTGAATTAAGGAAAGCAATTTATATTGTAAAAGAAGCCATGAAGGAAGGAAAATTGACAATAATAAGAAATTAAAAATCAATTCTTAGATATAAAGACTAAAATATTAATAAGAAATAGAAGTTGATCACAATTGAGATCCCCTCATCCCTTCTTAGAATTGTCATGGATTTTCTGAAATAAAGGTTTTTGATTAATATTGATTACAAGTGAAATTGATATTATATTTTCTTATTTAATATTGGGAACATGAAGAATCTAGATTGCTTTACATATCCTTTTCTAGAAGACTTTTAAAATGAATTAAATATCCTCATAAATAATATCAATATTGAAGAATTTTATTTTATTTTTACAACAAAAATTGTATAAACAATTATTTTATAAATGACCAATGATTGGTACAGTAAAATGTGTAAAATTAATTGAATGACAAATGATTGTTACAATAAAATGTTTAAAATTAGAAGAAAATATGTTGGAGAAGCCTATGATGAGTCGAGGAAACTTGAAAATATAAGTAGTTACAAATTCCCACAATAAAATGTGTAAAATTAATTGAATGACAAATGATTGTTACAATAAAATGTTTAAAATTAGAAGAAAATATGTTGGAGAAGCCTATGATGAGTACAGGAAATTTGAAAATATAAGTAGTTACAAATGCCCAATTAAAAGAAAAATAATGTTTAATGAAAGAAAGGGAATATTTTACTCTTTTTAAAATTTGGTTCTTAAAAAATTGCGAGAAAAATTATTCCTCAAAAAACTAAAGAAAATAATATGATTTTCTTCAAGGGATAGAATTCATACCTTAAGAAGCTTTGTGAATCCCTTAATGTTGTGGATAACACTCAAAAAAGTATTACAAAGAAAGTGATTTCACTTTGGAAAACATAGAGTTTGAGATTGAATGAATGCTCAAGTACAAATGTTGAAAATTGACAAACCTATTTCTATCCTTGACATTCACATGCTATTCAATTTGGTAGTTCATCATGATTTCTTCAAAATATGGACTCAAGGCCTCATTGCTCTAATTTTTAAAATGAGGATAAAAGAGATGCCTCAGATTATAAGACCATTATGATTAGCCCTCTTTTAATGAAGTTATATGGAATTACTATCGAAAGTGTTTTTAATATTTGGTTACAAATTCATAGAAAAAGGCCTAAAGGAAAAGACAGTGTCCAACCATGGACCATCTATTTATAGTTAGCATCATTGTAAAGGGATGTTTTAATATGGAAACTACTCTAGTGTCCTTTTTCATTAATTTTAGGAGATGTTTTGAGATGGTGATCACATATAACCTTTGTAATAGATTAAAAGAGTTAAAGGTTTGTTTTGAGTTGAGAGATGCTATGAGAACATTTTATAAGAAAATTATTTTTTAGTCTAGAAACACTAAGGGTTTGTCACAAGAAATTAATTGTAATTTATGAGTTCAAAAACATGGTCCCCTACCCCATAGCATTTTTGGAATTTACATTGAAAAGTTTGAACTATATTTAGAAGGAGCAATTTTTCTTTTTCACTACCTTAGCTAGGATAGTCATCACCATTATTCACTATGATGAAGATATTGTTTTGATGATTGGGTATTCCTTTGATCTTCACAAGGAACAAATAATTATTATTGATTCCATTTCTATATTACACAAGCTAGTAAACACTTAAAAATGTTAATCAAATCGAGAAATATCACTTATGTTAGTTTTTTCTATGACAATAACAAGTCAGAGGTTTACTTATTTCATAAAAATATCTTAGTGTTGATCTCCATCACAAGATTTAAACTAAAACTTTAGAATTGAGAAAATTATTAATGGAGTGTGGAAAGCCTATTTTTGTCTCAAATATAACTGTAAATCAATGGACTTCAAGTTGTGCTAAAAAAATAAAGTCATCTTTGAGACTCTTATCACTCCTATTGCCATATATGGATGTCAATTTTGGGATATAACATATTTAAAGAATTTGTAGAGGATATTTAACAAAATCCAAAAGAATTTTCTAATTTAGTATCTTTCTCTTGGAAGTTGGTTTTTTCTTTGTTGATAATATGGCTATGAATAAGTACGTAATGTATAAGTATGAAACAACAAACATTAAATACAAGAGTTAAACTGTAGTGAAATCCAATTACACTTCAATATCTTGTTTTAATCATTAGTGAAGAGAGGATGAGGTCACTCAAAATATTGAACAATTAAAAATACTATTATATTTAGTTGTAGTGAGAGAAAAATAGAGGAGAATAGAATGTTAAGATTCTACAAAGAAGTTATTAACAACAATTTAGAAAATGGAAAAAATCTTTTGTTATAGTTAGGTTAAAGAAAAAAATCAACATTGCTAAAATAAAAACAAGTCAAAGAACCCATTGGAAAATTCTTAAAAATATTTGGGATTAAAGAATTTGTCATCTATACTAAGAAAGGGGAGGAAAAACACTTTCTCTTAAAATATCATGAAGCATGGTCACATTAAATCTCATTTTAAAAATATTTGTAATAATACCAATAAAATAAAAATATAATTCTAAAAAAAAATCAATAAATTTCTTACCATTTTCTTAAACTAGTATAAATCAAGATCTTTTTCAATGAATAACTACAATTATCATCACCATAATCTCTCACATAAACAAGTCAATTGGGTTTATCTTGGATGGTTTAGAGGACTCATTGTTATCCTCCCACCAAGATTCAATTTCCATAAAAATAACATGTTAAACTCATAATGAATATATTGTTATAATGACTTAGAACCTTGTTTCATACAAACAAAGATATTGAAAATTCATAATACAAAACCAGGAATCCCTCACACAAACAAAGAGATCGAAATTACATAATGAGTGTGCATAGAGTTTAGTAATGGGGAGAAAAGGCCCATTCTCCAATCTAAGAGATCGAAAGTACATAATGAGTATGCATAGAGTTTAGTTATGGGAAGAAAAGGCCCATTCTCCAATGTAATGTAGGTGGAGAGATTAATGTTTAGGTTGGTCCCCAAAAAATTTTCACTTAATAAAATAATAATAATAAGGTAATTTCCGTACTTACTTATATATGTATATAGTAACCATAAATTTACTTATGATTATGAATTTAAACTGGCCGTAATTTTAATCTTCCCCATCAATATTGTGTTATTTTTCCTCTCGTATTCAAGGTATTAATGTTTGAAAGGCAAGTACCCATGTTTACACTCTGCACCTCACCTTTCACATATTGTTAGCCATTTTCGCTATTTCTTACTGTCCATGCTTTATGTTTTATTCGGTTTTTTTGGGGGAAGCAAACAGTCTTTTCGGATTCAGGATTACGAAATGTTGTTGTAATTGTAAGCCAGTCAGTGGCAGTACTCAAGCAGATAAAGCTGCACTGCAATAAAGCGAAATTGAGTACAATAAGAAGTGAGTTCGTCACTTCATTAATGTCAAATCACAATGTCCTTTTCTTCCTTAAGAACTTGAGAGTTGAGAGTAACAAAATAGCATAGCGTCGAGCTTTATAGACACCTAATGTTTATTGGTGTTTATGAGAGAAGTGATGATCAAGCATTCTAGCCAGAATCTTCTGTCATTTTGACAAATTTCTAAAATCGATATTTGCTATGACGGTGGTAAAAGAGATTATGGAGAATGTGAAGCCACCATGTCCTACTGTTTAACATTAGTTATACTATTCCTACACGCTGCAATTTGCTAAAAAAGAAAGAGAGACTAGAGAGTTCAACGTCCATTATAGTTCCTAATCTTGTTAGGAATAAGCATGGCTAAAAGAAGAAACAGACAGGGAGAGAAGAGAGGAAGATTAAAGCAAATGTTCTGGCTTTATTATTGCATCGGCCTGACGTTCGATTGAACAAACGTAGAGTACATAATAAGAAGAAAGAGCACTTCTCCATTTTTAAGAAGAATAATGAAAGAAAGAAAGAAAGAGCACTTCTGGATAATTATGAAGAATAATGAATGAAAGAAAAAGAGACTAGAGCTTCCAATGTCAATTATAGTTCCTGATCGTGCCATGAAAAATCATGGCTAAAAGGAGAAACATGAGAGCAGAGATGAAGATTAAGGAAAATGTTTTGGCATTATTATTGCATCGTCTTGACATTCGATTGAACAAACGTAGAGTACATAATAATAAGAGAGAGCAATTCTCCATGTTTTTTAAGAATGATGAAAGAAAGAAAGACAGACTAGAAAGAAAGAGCACTTCTCCATAATTATAAAGAATGATGAAAGAGTGAAAGAGAGAGTAGAGATTTCAACGTCGATTATAGTTCCTAATCGTGTTAGGAATAAGCATGGCTGAAAGAAGAAACAGACAGGGAGAGAAGAGATGAAGATTAAAGCGAATGTTTTGGCATTATTATTGCATCGGCGTGACGTTCGATTGAACAAACGTAGAGTACATAATAAGAAGAAAGAGCACTTCTCCATCTTTACTAAGAATGATGAAAGAAAGAAAGGCTAGAAAGAAAGAGCACTTCTCCATAATTATGAAGAATGATGACAGAAAGAAACAGAGACTAGAGCTTTCAATGTCAATTATAGTTCCTAATCGTGCAAGGAAGAATCATGGTTTAAACAAGAAGCAGGGAGAACAGAGATGAAGATTTTGGCATTATTATTGTATCATCTTGACGTTCGATTGGACAATTGTAGAGTACATAATAAAAAGAAAGTGCCATTCACCATCTTTCAAATTCAGCATTATTATTGCATCATCTTGACCTTCGATTGAACAAGTGTAGGGTACATAATAAAAAGAAAGAGCACTTCTCCAGCTGTCAAATTCTGTGCAAATGCTGGAATCGTTTCGTGCTTTTAACAGATAGATGCCATGGATCTATTAGTCGTCAAAGTCGCTGATTCTGCTGCGCAGTTCAGTTGTCAAAGTCAATACGGATTCTATCTTTTGTTTTCTTACGATAAGTGCGTGTTTATACTCCATGTGGATTTCATTGTGAATCCGTGGCATAGTAGACAATGAATCTGAGACTAAATTTGATATTAGGAAAACAATTCTATGATATCAGTATATGTCATCAAAATGTACAACGGGAGCATTCAAATGGTAAGGTTCTTTTCGTTAACGCCATCATGAAAACACAAGTCTGTCAGCTCAGTAGTGTGCTATCAACTATCTACTCTGGAATTGACAGAAACCCTAGCTCAGAAATTGTCATAATATGAGATTATTATCATCACAGTGGGTTTGGTCGAGCGCCTGCGTAGGCAGGTAATTAATAGAAACGTTTTAAAAGTGGAAATTTGCAAAAGTTGTAAGGCTTGTGTAAAGTTTAGAATTTGAAGGTCTCCACTTTCAAAGTTTGGAGGCTTCCTGGCTTGAAAGTTTAGATGATCCATCATGGCGATTCCAGTATTAAGAGACTGGAATTTATGGGTAGGTTCGGTGTGAATATACTTGGAAAGAAAAGTAGGAAATTCAAGTTTTAGAATGTACTTTCATCTGAAAGTTTATATGTTCCATCATAGCGATGCCAGATTTTCTTTTGTAGCATCAAGAGACTGGAATTTATTGGTAGGTTGCCCTTTACGCGTGCTTCGACGTTTGAGTGTCAATATACCTGGAAAAAATGCACATGGCAATTTTGAAAAGTAACAAATTAATGTCTTCCACTGTACTCTCGCCATTCAATGACGACAATTTATCAAATAAACAACTCACAATGTAAAACGCACAACACAGTGATCGTATTGGCTTAACCGAAATCGGGAGGAGGCAGACATTTATCCTATGGATAGTTGGATGTCATTTTATTTGCATTAATGGATTTCCGTATGGAATCTTATGCAATTGTTCAACGATTAATTATTGTTGCTGAAATGACTTTTAATCAAAGTTGATGTGGGTTGCTTGGAAGTGGACAAGTTCCATCTTCTATTAAATTTTGATAGGTCAAAATGTTCAGACACACATGGACAGATTTTTCAGGTTAATCTTGGCAAAACTTGAAAAAAAAGTCATTCCTGTAGCCTAACTTAAAGCAATCAATCAAAAACTATATATTGTTATTTCAAAATGTTCACATACACATGGACAGATTTTTCAGGTTAATCTTGGGAATACTTGACAATATGTTTAAAAGTCATTCCTGCATCCTAACTTAAAGCAATCAATCAAAAACTATATATTGTTATTTCAAAATGTTCACATACACATGGATAGATTTTTCAGGTTAATCTTGGGAATACTTGAGTGTCAGCTATATAGCTTTAATGGAAGAATAATTCCTATCCTTATTAAGAGATATCAACTATGATATGCCTTATACAGCTACTACACGATTGCAAAAAATAATCCAACTCCAATGATAGGGTTGTGGAAGTTGATGTAAAATGGATGAGGGTCATGTTGTAGAATCCACTTGTGTATAAGTATTGATATGTATAAATTCTAAAAAAATGGAATGAGTAAGAGAATGTTCACATCGTGTACAATGGGATGTTTTTTTGTTCAAATGTTCAAATCCAGAGGGGGTAGGGTATGTATACTTTCATAGACTTTACCAATCAAATAGCTGGGTAGAGGAGGGTCCCTTGTCCCACAAACAAGGGGGTCTCATAGACCAATTTGGTGTGTTGGCTTGGCCGTGACCTTAAAAATAGATTATTATGATTTATTATTGTTATATTGAATAGATGGATGGAAAAGGGAAATTGGCCTATATATTTGTTATATTGAATGGATGGAAAAGGAAAATTGTAGTGTGCTATATCTTATAACTAGCAATTAGAAGATTTGGAATGACCTTACATTTGGAAAAGTGTGGAATTTTTGTAGGATTTCGTAAATTTGAATAATGAATAGAATATAGTGTTGCCTAATATCTCTTGAGGAAACCAAGATTGGACTTGATCAATAGTTTGAATCCATGTCTATATTGTAGAGAGATTGAGTTTTTGGATAATCTTGACTCAATAATATTGTTGTAGATCTCTGTCATAACAATGGAGATAACTCTATGAATTAGGACATGAGGTATAAGGAGAGAGGGAAAGAGATGAGAGAGAAAACATGTGTATAGATAATAAGTAATTATATCAAGGTATTTGGGAGGGTTCTTAAGAGAAAAATAATTAATACGTTATGATGAATTTTGAATGGAAACAATATAGTGAGGTATGACTAGGTGGAGGGTTACTATTCTATAATATTGGATAAAATGAGGGAGTGAAATAATAAGACTATTTGGTTTACATGAGATAAATACGTTTGTGAAGAATGATGGAGTGAAATAATAAGACTATTTGGTGTACATTACAACATATGGAAATACATTTATGCAAGTTGATCGGTTTGCAACCAAGGTAACTTTATAGGATTTTTCTTCCTTAAATATCTTATATGTATTGTGGTGGCGCATCATGTAATATACCATGATGACATTGGTATGGGATACCAAATAGTAGGTTAGAATAGTTTAGGGGAACACATTGTTTCTAGAAAGGGATTAATAAAAAAAATTATAGTACAATATTTATTAACCAAAACACGAAGGTTGTGTAGGGTTGTGTTGTTGTACCCAACCAAGGTGATAAGGATTCATGTGTGGTTTTTTTAGAGACCTAACCTCTCTAACTCTTTACATAGGTAGAATAATATGTTCTCCATGTAATAATGGCTAACATTAGTTAATAAGGCCTATTTAATAAATATGAACAAGTTAATGTAAGAAGACCTAATAGAAGTTTCGCCTCTAGAAAGATTTTCCTCTAGAATGTTCTTTGGAAGATATAATTAGTGTAAATACTAATATGAGGCATGAGAAAATTTGTCTTGAGAATTATTGTAATAGAGATTTGCTATGTTAGAGGTTTCCCCCTTGAAGAGACAACTAAGCAATGCTTCTTATCAATAAAAGGATTATTTTTTGTTGTGGTTCTCAACATTTTATTGTTTTGCTTGTATTTTAGTATTTCTATTTCTTCTTAATTTAATAGATCTGGTACCAAACAAGTGGTATCAAAGGTAGATAAGTGTACTATTGGTGTCTTTAAACAATGAATATTTTCCACTCAAGAGGTAAAACTGTAGTGGGGAAGACTACATGCAAGAAATACAGATGGTTTCATCGGGATTCCTAGAAACAAACGTTTCATCTTGTTGAAAACCTCTATAACCAATATTGTTACCCCTCGAGTATATAGTGACATTGAGAACAACTCTCTAGTACAACAAAAGGTATGGTCGAGCCTCCTTAGTTGGTTCCTTGATATTGGACCAAGTACTACTGTTCAACTTCGCACATATATCAGAGAGCTACAAGATAGGGAGAACCCTTGTCCATAGGAACCTTGTAAACCCTAACCCTTGGAAAAGAAATGGAACAAAAAAGGAAAGACGAGATCTATTGTCGCGCAACCTTGCCTCGTACATTTTGGTTGCAAAATTCCTATATAATTTATTTGGGCCATTCGTCACTAAAGTATTCTTGAGGCCACAATATAGCTCTTATGTTCACTTTGAAAAAAAAAAAAAAATATTAGTGTTCATGCTAGCACTGTTATTTGGGGGGCCTATCCCATTAGATTCCTCTCTTCACCTTAATTACTGTGGAACATATTATTTTTAAGGCATTTTTTTTTTTCGTGGACCTGAACCCCTTTCCGACACCATTATTTGGGACCTATCCCATTGGATTTCCCTTTTCTCCCTGATCGTCATGGGACCTATCACTTGTCAACATTTTATTTATGTGGTCCCACCCACCCTTCCTTGCACCGTTATTTTCCACCTATTTCATTTGATTCCTCTCTTTTCCCCCTCAATTGTATTTTTTTTCGGTGTGGACCTCCCTACCCATTTTTTCCTTTGCCCAAATGGACACCACCCATGCCCAAGAACTCAATACCTTTATTACTCACAACATCTATAACAAGGAGGACATCAAGAAACTCAATTCCAACATTAGAAATCTCAATTTAGTTGTTCATATTGTTGACGAGATATTTCCCCCATGATTATGGGTCGAAATCATAGTAGATCAAGACTGTATGGAGAAGATAGAAATCTTCCCTCCAAGACAAGCACAAAAATAGTGAAAAGAATAACTAATTTACAAGGATACGTTAGGGAAGGATGAGGGATAAAGGGTGCACCTTAGGTCTCTCATTCGATATCGATCCCATGCATTTCTCTTGATGATCTCTAGATCCTTCACTCGAAGCAACCTGTAAAATGCACAAAATACTAGAGCTACTACGGAGGTAGTTACATAATCAAAGGGTACACATGTCATATATCATATTAAAATTAAACTTAATAAGTAAACCCATATAATGAACACATGATAGGAGGGAAAACAAACTCTTCTAGTAACACCAAATCATGAAGGTAAGTTACAACCTTGTCTCGCCTATGGCAGCGTGTAAAAACCAACTTTCCAGGTTCCTCCAAGAATCCCTCAAGAATCAACTCATCCACTATACTCTTCCTTAGATGGCCCAAATAGGGATAAGGATACACCCAATATACATATAGATAACAAATATATGTTGGAAAAGAAGTTTCAATATAAAATGGGGTGTTGCTCAGAGTATTATAGGAAATGGAGGATTTCTGGATACTGGCAACATAAACTTGCACCAAGAGACTTCCCCCATGTATATTCCCTCAATGGTGCTTGTATATATTCCCCAAGAGGTTGGGGGAGTTGGAATCCATTTTTTATGGGAATGGGGACGTTGGAAAATTGTAACATCCCCAAAAATAAATTATTTTTAAATATGAAATTTACTTAGGAAATTATTTCCGTTTTTAGTAAATTCAAAATTGGAAAATTATTGTCATTTATGACAATTCCAAATTTCGAATTTAGTTCATTGTATTTGATGATTATGACTGTTGGGCAAAGATCTGATTTGACCCAACTATCTATTTGACTATGACACTTGTATGAAACAAAATATTTTATATTCATTGCTGATGGACAAATGGAATAGCCAGGTTAAAATCGGTTGACCATGAATCCATGAGAGGGGAACATTTTAGAGCTACCTGAGAGATGAATGTGACAAGTGGAAAATCAAGAATTTGGCCATTGGCAACCCTTAGAAATCAGGGACTTGGAAAGCTGCGAAAATTCCCAAGGGGAAAAAGACCTAGGCACAATTGCTTTTGGATATATAACATATGGGAGGAGGTAGGACATTGCCTAGTATGTGGGAAGGAAGAATTATTTATTGTTGTTATGAACATTATTTTTTGAGTGTGAGGCAAGGAGAAGTTATTGAAACTGAAGGACAATTGTTGAGGAAGAGTTTCGTAGTTCACCCTCATGGATTCATGGTCAGGCTAGGGGGTGGGTGGAACAAGTAGCATTGGTTGTTCCGTTCTAAGGTTGGGAGGAACGTGGATGTTCCATTTGTTGCTTGGCAACTTGTTGAGATATGTTGACATACTCTTTCTCTAACTGAATGTTATAGGATTTAATAGATGATAGAATGCATCTGTTTAATTCTCGATAGAAGTATTTCTATGGACTAAAATCTGATCAAATGTTGTTTGACTTAAGGGCTCGCAGAATACCTCTAAAACTAATTTTGAATGAATTATCTGTGTTGATTAAATTGTTGAGTGAATGCTAATTTGATTTGATATAATAGATGAAAGAGAACATCTCGGTAATTCTGGAAGAGCTAGTTGTGTAGATTAGATTACTGTTGTAATGGCACAAACTGTAGTACAAACCCTTATAGCCAATCGTATGCGTTGAGTAAATTTTCTCTGTATCAAAATCATGAATGAAATTGAATGATGGGATTATTACTAGAGGATATATCTTGGCTAAATGAAGTTAGTCTTATTTTGACAATCCAAAATTATATGTTTTATGAAACGTATAGAAAATGAATTTCAGAGAATGGATAGACTGCACAAACGCTAAATAAAATACTGAAAACATATTTAAATCATAAGTAGAATAGACTGTACAAATGCTAATTAAGGTATTAAAAGTATAATTGGACCTTAGATATATGTATATATATATGACAGGGACATAGATATATATAGATATTTTCTTATATATAGAGTGACTCTACATAGTCTTTCATAATTGTTTTTTTTAAATGACTCATACCACCAGTCCATCCATATTGGGAGTCAGGAGAAAAATTGAATGAATCTTCTGTCTTTATAACTGTGACAATAGTCTAAGAATTATAACAGTCTAGGTACCTCACAAACCAAAGATCTTGTTTTTGTGCATGATACATAGAGGCGAAATTCATTAAAAAAAATAAAGACACATGAAATCTGTTCTAAATTCCAGGATTGGATCAGTAGTAAATATTATACATTCACGCTCTACAGATGCTACCACTTGCAAGTATTAAAATATTGACAACCCTATTCGGGACTCTAGATTTTCCTTTTCTATTAACCTCTAAAATATAGTTATAGAGATAAACGTTCAGTCGACTATAAGAGTGTGGTATATACATTTTTCCATGAAAATAATAACCTAGGATAAAAATCCTTCTACTTTTGTGCATCTGCGAACACTCTTAAGAACTGTATTAGAACCCAAATACATTTTCTAGTGTTTGGCATCATCCTGAATCCCAAAAAATTTGAGGGAAGAAAATACCTGCAAGAAAACGTGAATCTAAGATTAATAAAAGTATTATTTTAATCAAGAGGATCATTGTGAGAATGACTTCAGAAAATAAAATTCTACCACGGATCTAATCATGATTTTTTACTTAACTTACGAGACTGAGGTCATCCTTCCTTTTGTGGTATTGTCGAGTTCCGTCCTTAAGCCCAAAAGGGGAAGTGGATTAAATTAATCCTGATGCGTAGCCTCACAAACAACATGGCCCCATCATTATTTGTGGTAACTGAATTTTCCTCATTTAACTTTCAAGAAATTAAATCAACAACCGATTCAGAGAACTTCATAACCAACTTCTGAAAGGTCGCATAACACACACATACCAAATACCATAAGTAAAGTTAAATATTGATCAATTACTATTTGATGAAGGAAATGCATTATTCGAACTTAAACACATAATTAAACAGTTTGTATTGGAAGGCAGTCAGAGAGTCTCTTGTTCAAGGCACACCTACAGATAACAATATTATTTGGAAAGAGAAACATATGTCTCAAGTTTAATCACAGACTTGAACACATTGCATACAGGAGACTACACTTTTATCAAGTTCACTTTGCATGTAGACTCCATCTTATATAGACGTATATATGTAAGCGCCAAAGAACAATAAAATATTTAGTAAAAATAAAAGTACAGGCATAGGAATCAACTATTGGGTCATGAAAGAAGCCACAGAGTGATGGCTTCCAAGAAAAGACACAGTGTAGTAAATGAAATATTCAACGCATAGTGTGAGACTCTGAGGTATAGACTAAGAGAACATTATAAAGTCACAAGAACTCATAGTTGTGATGCAGTGTAGGGAAAACGATAAGCATTATAAGATTTTCCGAAGAACGAAGACAAATCCCAACATAGAACTTACCAAACTGTGTTATTTTGGCTTAATAACAAGGAACACGACAGAGAATAAAAAGACTTATTCGCTTTACAATGCTCAACCTAAATTAAGATAGTAAACCAACTCAGTTGACCCACGTGGTCGAGTCAGAGGGATACTAAAACAGTAAGGGAATATCCTCACAAGGAATCACAACCTAAGTTAAACAGACCAAAATCATGACATACTTATCCAGAGTTTGGATAGTAGTACTTTGAAAATCTCAGAATAATGAAGACGAAAAACTTAATTATTTAAATTATCAAGCAAATCACAGAAACAACTACAACAGTTTTGATGTTTCCATACCTCACAGACTTTCATAATAGGGTTCAAATAACATCAAAGGTATAAGGGCAAGGTGGAGAGATGAATACGACCTTTATCCCATACAGAAAAAGAACCACATCATCGCCAGAGTCATACGCTAGAGTTTAGACGCAGGGTTCCTTGTAGCAGTGTTTTTCCTTCGACCCACACAACACAAGAAGTTTGAACAATAGCCTTGGGAGGACCTATTATTGATTAATGGTTGAAATGATGCAAAGTACCCGAACCATGTGACTAGGGAAAGGCGGTAGGGATTCAGTGGGCATGCAAGTCGAACAAGAGGCCAAGGGAATGTGCCACAGGAAGAATTCAATGTCGCAAGCAGGACCTAATTTAAGGCATGAGAAGTTTATCCCTGTAGTCCTTGTCAACATTTATGAGGGGGAATGACAGTCTAATTAAGGTATGGTTTAAATTTTTAAATGTCGGTCTTGATGCCTCGCCCTGGTACACTTGAAAGTGAATTCTCACCCAAACTTAGTTACCTCACAGTTTTTATTCAGATAGGGACAAGTAGTGAATGCTAGCTATGAACCATAACCACCTATTTTCCAAACACGATGCGCACCATGTACGGGGTAGTAACAACTACATGTGAACAGGGTCATCTTCCGCAAACCGAAATTGGGATGGCTCTGCCTTAACTTTAATCATGTATGATTGTCTCTCTAATGAATAAGTTATGTTATGTTACGAGAGCCCATTCATATTGGGATGCAAAACTTAAGTAACACCCTACCTTTTCCTTGATGAGTATTTTATACATATGTTATGGATAGTCTAGCATGCATATACAATTTTAGTCGTGCTACATGCTATGTAAATAAAAAGAGATCTATCAAGGTGAAAACATATATATATATATATATATATATATATATATATATATATATGAAGCAAGCATATTATAAATATATATATGTGTGAAGTAGTTCTAGTAGTCTTAAGCTTCCAACAAACTAATGGTTATTGGAATACAAATTTTACCTGTGTTATGTATAGGGCTTAGATAGCCATAGCTAATTACTTATGAATACACATATTAGTATGTGTATGTTTATAAGTACCGTAATGAACAACTGCAGGGTTGGGATTGATGAATGATCAACTCCAATTGCCTAATAATTTTTTTTTTTTATTTGGAAATTTTGGGAAACATTACATATGGTATCAAAGAAAAGGTTAAAACACTTGGACCTTGAGGAGGGCCAAATTATTTACTTAGCATATATTTTTCTGTTTATATAAAACTAACAAAACAATTACTATTACAAATAGAAAACACTTTATTCTGTTGTAATCATGGCAGCCCAACATGAAGCAGAAATCAGACTTCAGGAGAATCCTGAACAAAGGCCTCCTGAAGATCAGAGGCAAAACAGTGACATAAATTCACCTACCGAAGTTCTGGAAACTATGATAAATCTCATTGCCAATCTGCAAGTTTTCAAAGAAGACAATGAGAAACTGAAAAAGGCGAAACAGGAACAACAGGAAATAAATGGAGTCCTACTGCGAAGTATAGTGAAAACGAAAATCCCAAAGGAGGATAAACATGAATAAGAGGTTAGTAAAAGGGCCTCCAAGAATTCTGGTCCTCAAGCAGAAAAAGGGGACAACTTGTCTGATGGTACACCTTGAGCTGAAGATAAAACAAAAATAGGAAGAAAAAGGAAACAGGTAGATCACCTTGAGGGAGAGTTTAAGAAAATCAAACCATCTACCTTTGACGAGGAATCCAGAATAGGGGAGGAGGATGAAGCATGGTTATTAGACATCAAGAAGTATTTCCAGATATACAACTATTCTAGCAATATGAAGGTCAGAATCACCATCTATAATCTGAAAGGGAATGCTAGCATATGGTGGCAAGACCTGAAGTTGCCCAAGGGTCTAAAGGAAAAACAGATGGAATGGTCAGATTTTAAGAAATACTTTAAGAAATAGTACCTATCTGAAATTTACTTTGAAATAAAAACCAAAGAGTTTTATGAGCTACAACTCAATCAAATGGCTATGGAATATCTAATAAATAAATTCCTAGAGTTACTAAGGTTCGTGCCTTATATCCAGGAGGACAAAGTGAAAATCTAGTGGTTCCTAAGTTGTTTACCAGAGTCTTATAAGGATATAATCAAATTTGATAATCCCAATTCCTTGAGAAAAGTTTTCAGGAAAGCCCGAATGTGTTACGACCAATACAAACAATGGTCATAACTTCGCAAGGCTTGGAAAGACAATAAACAAGACTGAATGAACCAGGGGAATAAGGGATATCAGCCAACTCCTTTTCAGAACACAACAAAAAGTTTTCCCTAGAAATATTTTCACTCCAATAATCAGAACACCTAAGGAAGTGGTAAACTAGTAAATCTGGGAACAAAGATGTTTGGGTACAACCCCCATGAACCATTAAAATGTCGGGAATGTGGAGAACCTCACTCAAGGAGGAATTGTCCACATTTGACTTCAGCAGCCAGAACTATGGTTCAAAACTTGCATGAAGACTCTAAGTTGGGAGAAGTGGGTAGAAGCTTACATCGGATAAATGCAGTCGTGGATGGCCGACAAGCTGACCACTAGTCCTCTATGGTGGAAATTGAATGTAAAATTAATAACACTCATATTTATTCTTTAATTGATCCTGGAGCTACGTTGAGTTATATCACTTCTCGTATAGTGGATTCAAATAAACTTAAGAAAACAAGACATGCAAAATCTTGGTTGGTACCACTAGCAACAGGAATAAAAAGAAAAGTGTTTGATTTTATTTCTGAATATGAGTTCAATTTAGGTGGTCAAAACATACAGACAAATCTAAGCATACTACCATTAGGGTATTATGGCATAATTATCAGAATGGATTGGTTAGAAAGGCATAAATTAGTGTTAGATCGTTATGAAAAATCACTCAAGTATAAAGACGAAAATGGAACTACTAGGACAGTTCAAGGTATACAAAAACCAATCTCAGTTAGACAGATTTCCGCAATGCAATTTAAGAAATGCATGAGAAAGGGTTGTCAGGTTTATGCCATTCAAGTAACAAACTTGTTAGAAAAGGAAAATAAACCGAGCTTGGAGGATTTTGTCGTTTTACATGATTTTAGAGATGTGTTTGTTGATGAGATATCTGGATTACTCCCAAGGAGGGAGATAGAATTTTCTATCGACTTACTACCTGGTTCAACCCTTATATCTAAAGAACCCTATTGAATGAGCTTACCAGAGTTAACAAAATTAAAAATTCAACTGCATGAATTATTGGACAAAGAATATATCAAACCGGGTGTTTCACTATGGAGATCACCCATCCTCTTTGTTAAAAAGAAAGACACAACTCTGCGATTATGCAACGATTAGAGGAAATTAAACAAAATGATTGTTAAGAGCAAGTACCCCTTACCTAGGATAAATGATATGTTCGATCAAGTAGGTGGGGCAAATATCTTTTTGAAATTGGATTTATGATCCGATTATCACCAGGTTAGGATAAAAGATGAGGACATAAGTAAAACAACATTCCGAACGAGATATGGAAATTTCAAATTTGTTGTTATACCATTTGGACTCACTAATGGGCCAACCACATTTATGTGTTTAATGAACAGTATTTTCAGTGAGTACTTGGACAAGTTTGTGTTGGTACTTATTGACGATATTCTAGTATATTCTAAAACAAAACAAGACCATGAAGAGCAGTTAAGGATAGTTATGAAAACTTTAAAGAAGCACAAACTCTATGCTAAATTCAATAAGTGTGACTTTTATCAGAAGAAAATACAGTACCTAGGACATGTAATATCTGTAGAAGGCATTGCAGTCGATCCTGAGAAAATAAGATCCATCATGGAATAGTCAATTCCTAAAGACGTAGTGGACATTCAGTCGTTCATGGGAATCACCAGATATTACCGCATATTTATAGAGGGATTTTAAAAAATTGCATATCCTATCACATCATTAGAAAAGAAGGGAACCAAGTTTAACTGGTCACATAAATGCCAAGACAGTTTTAATAAGTTAAAGGAATTGTTAACGACCACACCCATTATAAAGGTAGAAGATCTGGACAAAGACTTCATCGTCTGTGTATATGCGAGTAAATAAGGACTAGGTGGCATCCTAACTCAATAAGGGAACGTTATTTGTTATGAGTCTCGAAAACTAAAGGAACACGAACGAAACTATGTCACTTGTGAATTAGAGTTGGCAGTTGTAATACACGCCTTAAAGATGTGATAGCACTAGATAATGGGCAAAAAATTTCTATTATTGATGGATAACAACGGTGTGAAATTTTTGTTTAGTCAGTCGCACCTTAATGCAAGGAAAGCAATATGGCTAGCCTTCTTGAGAGAATTTTACTTTGAGGTAAGACATATCAAGGGTAAGGACAACAAGGTGGTTGATGCCTTAAGAAGAAGAGTTCATGGGTTGTTTGAAATAAAAATTAGGAGGGAAGAAAGCGATCTTTAGCAAAGGATAAAGACGGTAGGTAATAATGATGAAAATTACACTAGAACAGTGGCAGAATTACTAGACAATGCAGAAAATTCAGATTAAAAAAATCTGAGTTTGGACAGAAAAGGACTACTACAATTCAAAAATAGAATATACATACCAGATTTGGCGGAATTAAAGTTAATGATTATGGACGAAGCACACAATAAACCATATTCTGGTCACTCGGGATACCAGAAAACGGTAACAACACTAAGGAAGTTATTTTATTGGCCTAATATGAAGCAAGAAACAACATAATACTTAGCTAAGTGTCATGATTTACAACAAGTAAAATCCGAACACTAGCATCCAGTCAGTGTGTTGCAGCCCTTACTTGTTCCGGAATGGAAATGGGAGACAATATCACTAGACTTTATTACATGTTTACCTATAACTCAAAAACATAATGATTCAATTATGGTGGTAATTGATAAACTTAGTAAGTCTGCACACTTTATTCATGTAAAGTCTACTTTTAAATCCATTAACATCGTTGAAATATTCATGAAAGAAATTTTTAGACTGCATGGTATTCCTAAAATGGTGATTTCAGATAGAGACGTAAAATGTACATTTTCTTTTTGGAAAGAATTGTTTGCAGGATTAAATACTATCTTGAATTTCATCATGAGTTATCATCCATAAATGGATGGGCAGACTGAATGAACAATCCAAATTATAGAATATATGCTACACATGTACATAAGAACAAAACCAAGCAAGTGGGAAGACTACCTACACTTGGTGGAATTTTCATACAACAATGGGTACCAAACTTCAACTAAGATGAGCCTTTTCGAAGTACTCTATGACAGAAAGTGTACGACACCAATTAGATGGGATAAACCAGTGGACAAACTCATGGTGGGAATAGATATTCTCTAGGAAATGGAGAGCATGGTAAGAAAAGTACAACAAAACTTAAAGGAGGCTCAGGACAGACAAAAAAGTTACGCGGACCTGAAGAGAAGACACTTGGAATTTCAAGTGGGAGACCACATCTATTTAAAAGTCAAAGCCCAAAAAATTTCACTAAAGCTAGGGAACTGTGACAAGTTGGCACCCGGGTTTTGTGTCCCTTTCGAGATCTTAGCTCGAATTGGAACTGTAGCATACCAACTTGCACTTCCTTTCAATATAAAAATCCATAATGTATTTCATGTTTCTTTGTTAAAGAATTATTTTCATGACCCTACTCATATGATTAATTGGAACTTGGTGCAGGTGTAACCAGAAGGTGAGTTCCAAGTGGAACCTCTGTGCATTCTAGACAGGAGAGAAATAACACTTCTAAACACAGTCATCACCCAGGTAAAAGTGCAATGGAAGCACTTTAGCCCTGAGGAGGCCACTTGGGAGTTGGATGGAGATTTGCATAAATCTCATCCAATCTTGTTCCAAGAAAGGAAATAACACTGAGGACAATGTTTTATTGAAGGGGGAAAGGATGTAACATCCCCAAAAATAAATTATTTTTAAATCTGAAATTTGCTTAGGAAATTATTTCCATTTTTAGTAAATTCGAAATTGGAAAATTATTGCCATTTATGGCAATTCCGAATTTCAAATTTAATTTATTTTAATTGATGATTATGATTGTTGGTCAGAGATCTGTTTTGACCCAACTAACTATTTTACTATGACACTTGTATGAAACAAAATATTTTATATTTATTGTTGATGGACAAATGGAACAACCAGGTTAAAATCAACTGACCATGACTCCATGAGAGAGGAACATGTTGGAACTACCACAGGGATGAATGTGACAAGTGGAAAATTAGGAATTTGGCCATTGGTAGCCCCTGGAAATCAAGGATTTAGAAAACTGTGAAAATTCCCAAGGAGAAAAACACCTAGGCATAATTGCTTTTGGAAATATAGCATATGGGAGGAGGCAGGACGTTGCCTAGTATGTGGGAAGGAAGAATTATCTCTTGTTGTTATGAACATTGTTTTCTGAGTGTGGGACAAGGAGAAGTTGATGAAACTAAAGGATAATTGTTGAGGAGGAGTTTTGTAGTTCGCCCTTATGGATTCATGGTCAGGCTAGGGGGTGAACCGAACAAGTAGAATTAGTTGTTCCATTCTAAGGTTGGGAGGAACGTGGTTGTTCCATTTTTTGTTCGAAAACTTGTTCAGATATGTCCACCTACTCTTTCTCTGACTGAATGGTATATGATTTAATAGTTGATAGAATGCATCTGTTTAATTTTGGATACAAGTATTTCTATGGACTAAAATCTGATCGAATGTTGTTTGACTTAAGGGCTGACAGAATACCTCTAAAACTAATTTTGAATTAATTATCTTTGTTGATTAAATTTCTGAGTGAATGTTACTTTCATTTGATATAATAGATGAAAGAGTACATCTGCATAATTATGAAAGAGTTAGTTCTGTAGATTAAATTACTAATGTAATGGTACAAACTGTAGTACAAACCCTTATAGCCAATCGTACGCGTTTAGTAAATTTTTTGTGTATCGAAATCATGAATGAAAATGAATGATGGGATTATTACTAGAGGATATATCTGGGCTAAATGAATTCAGTCCTATTTTGATAGTCCCAAATTATATGTTTTATGAAACTTATAGAAAAATAATTTCAGAGAATGGATAGACTGCACAAACGCTAAATAACATACTGAAAACATATTTAAATCATAAATAGAATAGATTGTACAAATGTTAATTAAGGTATTAAAAGTATATTTGGACCTTAGATATATGTATACATATATATATGATAGGGACATATATATATATATATATATATATATATATATATATATATATATATATATATATATATATCTGTTTATATATAGAGTGACTGTACACAGTCTTTCATAATTGCTTTTTTTTAAATGACTCACACCACCAATCCATCCATATTAGGAGTCAGGATAAATATTGAATGAATCTTCTGTCTTTATAACTGTGAAAACAGTCTAAGAATTATAACAGTCTAGGTACCTCACAAACCAAAGATCTTGTTTTTGTGCACGATACATAGAGGCAAAATTCATTAAAAAAAATAAATACACATGAAATCTGTTCTAAATTCCAGAATCAAATTAGTAGAAAATATTATACATTCATGCTCTATAGATGTTACCATTCTCAAGTATAAAAATATTGAGAATCCTATTCGGGACTCTGGAGTTTCATTTTCTATTAACCTATAAAACATGGTTACATAGATAAACGTTTAGTCGGCTATAAGAGTGTGGTATATACATTTTTCCATGAAAATGATAACCTAGGATAAAAATCGTTCTACTTCCTTGCATCTGCAAGCACTCTTAAGAACTGTACTAGAACCCGAATACCATTTTTGGCGTTCGACGTCATCCTAAATCCTGTAAACTTTGAGGGAAAAAAATCCTTGCAAGAAAATGTGAATATAAGATTAATAACTGTATTATTTTAATCAAGAGGATCACTATCACAATTACTTCAGAAAAAAAAATTCTACCATAGATCTAATCATGAATTTTTACTTAACTCACGAGACTGAGTCCATCCTTCCTTTTGTGGTATTTGTGAGTTCTGTCCTTAAGCCCGAAGGGGGAAGTGGATCAAAGTACTCCTAATGGGTGCCCTCACAAACAACAGGGACCCATAATTAGTTGTGGTAACCAAATTTGCCTCATTTAAGTTTCAAGAAATTAAATCAACAATCAATTCAGAGAACTACATAACCGACTTCTAAAAGGTCGCATAACACACATATACCAAATATTATAAGTAAAGTTAAATATTGATCGAATACTATTTGATGAAGAAAATGCATTATTCAAACTTAAACACAGAGTTGAACATTTTGTATTGGAAGGCACACCTACAGATAACAATATTATTTGGAAAGAGAAACGCATGTCCTGAGTTTAATCACAGAGTTGAACGCATTGCATACAAGAGACTACACTTTTATCAAGTTCACTCCATGTGAAAACTCCATCTTATATAGACGTATATATGTAAGTGCCAAATAACAGTACAATATTTAGTTAAAATAAAAGTACATGCATAGGAATCAACTATTGGGTCGTGAAAGAAGCCACAGAGAGATGGCTTCCAAGAAAATACACAATGTAGTAAATGAGATATTCAACATAGAGTGTGAGACTCTGAGGTACAGACTAAGAGAACATTATACAATCACAGGAACTCATAGTTGTGATGCAGTATAGGGAAAACAATAAGCATTATAATATTTTCTGAAGAAAAAAGACAAACCCCAACATAGAACTTACCAAATGATGTTATGTCAGCTTAATAAAAAGGAACACGATCGAGAACAAAAAGAATTATTGTCTTTAAAGTGCTCACCCTAAATCAAGATAGTAAAACATCCCAGTTGACCTGGGCGGTCGAGTTAGAGGGATACTAAAATAGTAAGGGGTTATCCTCACAAGGAATCGCACCCTAAGTTAAACAGACCAAAAGAATGATATAGTTATCCAGATTTTGGGTATTAGTACCTTGAAAATCGCAGAATAACGAAGATGAAAAACTCAATTATTGAAATTATCAAGCAAATCACAGAAACAACTACAACACGTTTGATGTTTCCATACCTCACAGACTTTGATAATAGGGTTCGGATAACATACCAGGTATAAGGGTGAGGTAGAGAGATGCATACGACCTTTCTCCCCTATAGAAAAAGAAGCACATCATCGCCCGAGTCATATGCCAAAGTTTAGATGCAAGGTTCCTTGTAGCGGTGTTTTTCCTCCAAGCCACACAACACAAGAAAGTTTCAACAATGGCCTCAGGAGGACATGTTCCTGATTAATGGTGGAAATGACTCAAAGTACTAGAACCATGTGACTAGGGAAAGGTGGCAGGGATTCAGTGGATGCACAAGTTGAACAAGAGGCCAAGGGAATGCACCACAGGAAGAATTCAATGTCACAGACACGAACTAATTTAAGGCATGAACAATTTATCTCTGTAGTCCTTGTCAACATTTATGAGGGGGAATGACAGTCTAGTTAAGGTATGGTTTAAATTTTGAAATGTCGGTCTTCATGCCTGGCCCTGGTACACCAGAAAATGAATTCTCACAGAAACTTAGTTACCTCGCAGTTGTTATTTAGCTAGGGAAAAGTAATGAATGCCAGTTTTGAACGATAACCACCTATTTTCCAAACACCATGCACAGAATGTACGGGTTAGTAACAACTACGTGTGAACAGGGTCATCTCCTGCAAACTAAAACTGGGATGGCTCTGTTGTAACATCCCGCTCTGGCACACTGAGAAAACTTATTTTTTGAGGACACTTGCTCGCAAGTGATCTAGACTTTTGTGATGTTAAACCATTTATACTTATGATGCAATTGACATACGACATGATGTTTTACTATTTGATGTAGACAGGAGATATTGACTCAGTTTTTTTGAGTGTACAGGGGTTTTGACCTGGAGGATGCAGAGGCATCGGTGGAACCCCTTAGACTCCGGATTGAGTCAGGGAGTGTTCTTTTGGGTTGATTTATTTACTGTGATATTTCATTTGATTCGATGATGTGATGTTGACATTTTTGACATGATTGTTGATGATGCAGGCTGACGATAGCTTGCCGACCAGACTCACATATGGAGTAAAGGGGCCACACACGATTTCTAGAGAGGTTGAGGGAGAGGGGTGGACAGTAGCCCTGCCACCGCCTACTAGCACTCCCATCGTGGCTCGAACTATAAGTTAACGATTACCTAGTTCGAGAGGAACCACGATGCCGTGAGGGCAGACTGCGACAATCGCTCATGATGATTCTAAGGGGCGCACAATAAGGTGGGGGGCTTATTCCTTATAACCCTTAGTCTCCCACAAGTTCACCTGGCGGAGTGTTGACTCCAGGGGTTATAGATGTCTACCAATCAGTCCAGTTGGCGAGTGGCACCCTTGGAGCACGTGGTGCATCCTGAAGGGCATGTCTTGCAAAGAAAACGAACGAGGTAAGTGGCACCCTTGGAGCACGAGGTGCGTCCTGAAGGGAACGTCGCATTGATGTGGATGAAGGAAACAAAACTAAATAGCCCTAAGACAATAACGCCTTAATAAATTCTTAAAATTACACCCCTAAACAAATCGTTGTCCAGTTCAAAATCTAAACCTAAATAAAAAATAAAAAAAAACTTCTCTAAGATAAAAAAAATCGTTTAACCCTAAGGAAAAAGGCCCTAACTCTAACTCTAAAAATATCCTAACCCTAATTCTAAATGAAATATATCCTATGAATCTTGACCTAATCCTATACCCAAATATCTTTAGTAATAACAATTAACCCTGATAACCATTAAAATAACTAAGCAAACATCATTATAAGATTTTAGGCTAGAGTTCGCACCTCAATGCAGTGCAAGGAGAATACAATTTTTAGAACATACTTGAGCTCTAGTTCTTGGATTCTTAGCATTAACTTCATCCAACTACAACCAATTTATCAACGGATACATTTTAGTTAACTCGGACAATAAATTTCATTGAAGGCCTCTCCTTCTTTAACCACAACCTGCAATGAGAGTTCATTAACTTATTGAAAGCATAACTCCCTTATGAATGCAATAGTTTTTCAAAAATTAAACTAATTCATAAATAAACAAATACCAAAGCCATAGTTTTGATTGACAGAACGCATAACCATTAGTGAATAAATTGAGTGCTTAAGGGACTAAACTATATTCCTTAAAACTCATACATAAAATCAGATTGAACCAATAGTAATAAAATTATTTAACAAGTTGGAGTATAAAAATATATATATATGAATTTAAAAAAATAAAATGAAAAGATGCTTAGCGCATTTACCTTTTTGAGTTTTTTTTTTTAAAAAAAAAAAAAGGGGGGGGAGAAAAAGAATTTTGGAGGAACGTGGGGGATGAGTGACACTTGTAATACATAGAATTTTTAGAGGGTTTTTGATTAAAACTTAAAATAAATGTGATTTAGGTCAAAACTGAATAAAAAGAAAGGGGCATGGGGGAAAGGGGGATGAGCTATGAGGATTGTTATGCTGCCGAAATGGGAAACTGGACTGATTTCTTGTGAGGAGTTGGGGATTTTCTCAGTTATATTAGAGTGGTAGCTCAGCCTTGGAGGTGAGCTGGGAAGCTAGGTATACCTCCTGGATTTGTGTGGCCCCTTTGCGGCTCGGGGGACTAAGGGGGAAGCAGAGTACCCCTAGCGTTTGGCTGGGAGGTACCAGTGTAGTCTCGACGGTCGGCGAACGGGAGCAGCATGGAGCTCAAGCGTGGGATTGCGTCTTCAGGTTCTTCTCCGTCAGTCATAGGTACGCAAGTAGGTTTGATGTTTTAAGAATAATGTGAAATGATGAAAGTTGTATATGAACCCTTCTCTGCGTTTGTGTTCTTGCTAAAAGATTTCTGTAATGAAGTTTCATTTGGAAGTTGTAATGAACTTTAGGAATTAGATTTGACACTCTAAACTTTACTTACCTCATTTATTTTCAGATCCGGCAATAAGGCCTCTGTTAAATAAATGGTTGCGAGTTAATACATTTAAAAAAAAAAATAGTTGTCTCTTACCTCTGCGAATGAAGTTATTTACCTCTGTTTTAATAGATAAGAAAGGAAAATTTTGATTTTGTTCTCTGTGGGCGTTCAATTTCACCAAGGGCGTTTAACCCTTCAGCCATGACGTTTTTACTTACCGGGGCATTTTTTTTACCTTCTGTTGGATATATACTTTCTGAGGGCATTCTTTTTATATATATTGTTGTGGGAAAATTCTTTAACTGTGGGCGTATTCTTACTTACTGTGGGCATTTCTTTTTTATTAAATTACTGTCTTTTATTTTTAAAACTTCTGTCGTCAACGTTTCCTTCTCTTTTCACTTTTGTTTGTTATCAGTGGTCAAACTGTTATAGAGGACGCATGGTTCTTATTGGGTTCTCAGTGAACTTCCATGATTAAATTATGGACTGTGTTGGATGAGATACCACGGTGAAATTAGGGTGCAAACTATTTCCAGCCAAGGGCCACAAACAGTTAGTCTTCAAGCTTATCGCTTTAACCACTTCCAGTTTTTACATTAATAGCCATGTAGTTATAATTTCCTTCTTAATTTCATTTATCAATTACCGGGAGAGGAGGATTACGCATTTACTGTCTCTTCGATTTTTAATGAAATAACTTACACCTTGGATAATTTTATTTTGGCGTATGCCTTTTTCCTCTGAGTGTTTCCTGGGGCATCTCTTCCCTGGCGAACTTGCTTTGACAGCGGCCTGGAACTGCTGATTTCCTGCGGTTCGTGACTGCATTCTGTACGCGTCATGGCCATCCTTATGACAGTCCTTCCTGTTCCAATTGACGATCCTATGTTCTTCCTTCTGAAGGACGACTTGAATTTCATCAGTGACTTGACGTGTGAAGGTATGGTTTTTGGAAAATGAAACTCTTAAGTATAATTTATTATTCATTATTTAACATCATATATTTTTATCAAATTCAAATTGTCCTTGATGGATATGAAACTCTGAAATTTAATTCATTATTTATGATTTTAAATATCATAGATTTTCATCTAATTTGATGGTATGAGTTGAAGTTATAGTTTTTCAAAATAATATTTTGAAATTTGATTTATTATTCATTATTTAAAATGATAGATGTTCATGAAATTCTTTTTATTTAAAAAATCATAGTCTTTCCAATAATTATAAAACCTCAAACGAGGAAATTATAAAGTATGGTTTCATGAATTAAAAATGACTTTCATGAAATTGAAATTAAATTTGGTTTCATTCAATCATTTGTCCATTATTTAAAATCATAAGTTTTTATTATTTAAAATCCTAAGTTTTAAATGTTCTAAAATTTTGATGCGAAGAAACCTGGAATGATTAATCCGGTTTTCATAAAATAGCAAGTTTTCAAATGTGATTTAAAATTTTGATAGTACATAAGTTGAAATGAATCCTATGGATCCATTCTATTTTATTGTTGTCAAAATCATAAGTTTTCAAGTTTTCAAATTTTATTTTCAAAACAATTTACTTGAAATCTTAAAAACTACATGCATGAATTTAGTGCTATATTTATGAATCTAGGAATTTGTTAATTTTGAAAAACTACATGCATGAACTTAGTGCTATATTTATGAATCTAGGAATTTATTAATTTTGCAAAACTACATGTATGAATTTAGTGCTACATTTATGAATCTATGAATTTATTAATTTTGCATTGTATAATTTACATGTATTCCAAGGTACGGTCTTGAATCTAAGCACAATAAATTATTATGACTGTAGAGGGAAGGGCTCACTTTGGAGGTTGGATTAAGTTGTGCTAACCCCCTTACCAGATTTATTAATGGTCATCATCTTGATATGTAAATGTAATTCCTGCAAACCTTGTAACTTAACATGAAATGGTGCTACCCTTTTGGGCATAGACTTGTAGTTGGGTTGTTGGGGAACACATAGAAGATAAGATGTTCATTATTTTGCAGAGTTAATGGGATATGAAGGTAATATGTTCTTATGTCATGGCAGCGTCACTGTAATTTTAGTGTTAGATGTCATATGAAGTGTAATGGTATTGTGGTCTTATCATAATGCTTTGAACCTTTAGTTATTGATGATTTATAAAATATGAGGTTCCTTGAACTAAGAACCATAGAGTATTATGATTTAGTAGATGAGGTTTCTCATTCATTTATAAAAATGCTGAACTTGGTGGGTCGTTATCTGATTCCTTCTCCCTAGCACCTTCCGTAGAGGTTGCAGTAGTGCGTTCATTTATTGTTGTACTTGGTCGAGTCATTGAATTTTGGGTCAGTTGTGTCGGGTGGGATGTAGACACCTCCTTGTAGCCTTAGTATAGAAGTCTGTGTGGTGTTTATTTTCGTGAAAGAATCCAGTGCCGTATCAAGAGTCTCGGGCCCTTTAAAGGTAGGGTTTCCACTCTTGCGACACACCTGACGAAGATTACTAGTTTCTGCCTGAGCAGTCGGGCAGGAGCCTATCTGACCTTCTCTCGCTCCGGAGGAGAGAACTAAGATTAAACGCCCTGCTTTCCTGTGCGGAAATAGTAAGATCTACTACTATGGATCCTTCCCTCTGTGTTCGTACTGTGCATAACCCCATATGTCGTTAAATTTTTGTGTTGTGCGCCTTGTGTCTATGGTCGTTTATTGCTTGCAATTACTCATTGGGTGCCTTCAGTCTTCTTGTGGTGAACATCGTGGTTGCGTCTTGTTGGTTTTCGGGTGGCGACATAGATTCAAGTGTGTCTGTTACTTCTACATGCGCGCACACACCTTATACACAAAAAAAAAAATTCTGTTAAAGAGTCGTTGTCATAACCAGGAGGACGTTACATATGCCTTATGTTTAACCGTGTATGATTTTCTCTCTAATGAATAAGTTATGTTATGTTACGAGATCCCATTTGAATTGGGATGCAAAACTTAAGGATCACCCTACCTTTTCCTTGATGAGTATTTTATACATATGTTATAGATAGTCTAGCATGTAGATACAATTTCAGTCGTGCTTTGTAAATAAAAAGATATCGATCAAGGTGCAAACATATTATATATATATATATATATATATATATATATATATATATATATATGTGTGTGAAGTAGATCTAGTAGTCTTAAGCTTCAAACAAACTAATGGTTAGTTAGTAGGACTACAAATTTTACCTGTGTTATGTATAGGGATGAGAGAGCCATAGATAATTACTTATGAATATAGTTGCAACCATAACAACGTATTAGTATGTGTATGTTTATAAGTACTGTGATGAACAACTATAAGGTTGGGAATGACGAATGATCAACTCCAATTGCCTAATATTTCTATTTTATTTGGAAATTTTGAGAAACCTTACAGAAACGATCCCAACAAAAAAACCAACCCAAAAACAAAAAAAATATTTTATTTTTTCCATTTTTTGAGGGCATATGTGGGTTGTAAACTAGGAAGTCATGTGTATTTTCACTTTGCATCAAAGTATCCCACGGATATGTGAAAAAGACATGTTTTTTTAAATTACTTGCATGAGGCAAGTTGGGAAATGTCTAGCAAATAAAGGGAAAGGGTTAGGCCATGGCACAAATGCATAGATGCAACATTTTGTGCTATAACATGTTCCCCCTAATGTGTGAGGTTAGAATTAAAAAATGATGGCCAAAATACACTATAAACTCATAGATGAGAGGATGCATTGAAGTGTCCATGGAGGTTCCCAAACAACTAATCCAAAAAGTAATAACCGCCAACAAAGATCAAGCAAGAGTTTTGTTTCCCAGGTCAAGCATACCCATGCTCAAGAGTGATGTAAGAATGGTAGAAAAATCAAGTACACTGTAGATCCATGGAATATATGAATTATAGCTAAATTCCATGGCCATGAATAGTACACAGTGGATCCATGTGATATAAATGAAGCAGCAAGCATGGACACGGAAATACACAGTGGATCCATGTTAAAGTAGATCATAACCACAAGTAGATACATAGTGGAGCTATGTCTCAAGATCAAGGATAGAGGATATATTGGACCAATGGAATGAACAAGTTGATCCTCTACAAGTACTAATGTTTTTGAGGTGGCACCATATGCATCATGAAGTAGCACATAAGTTGTGATTCTCATACTTCACCCAATGTCTTCACTACAATCCGTCGTGGTACAAGTCTACACTATGTGAATAAAGGATTTGAGTCAAACATAGTAAGAAATCATTTGATTACTCATCATTGATGTCTACCATTAACAAACATGATACAACCCACCGACGATGATGATGGTCATCAAGGTACCATGGTACAATTTAACAAGTGTGAATAAATGAGATGACGTCGAACATGTGGTAGAATCTATTGAGCACGAGACATTTATGTATTCCCACTTTCAATAGTGAGGGAACCTACCACTAATGTTTGCAAGCCCCAAGGTACCAAACATAAATATAGATCTCTATCCCAAATAAATATGTGTCGAAGTTGTTCGGAAGAGATCTGTTGGAAGGAAGGAATTAAGGAATCCTCCATCATCCAGCATGAAGGGTGGAAAATGCCAAAGATTTGGAAGAAATAGGGTGAAGACATTGATACTTGTGACAATGAGATTGACTTGATTGACTTAGTAAGGCAGAATTGCAAGGTCATGAAATACTTGTAGGATGACTCACACAGGTTGAAACGTTCCCTTGAACATAAGCATGACACATTATGTGACTTAGGAAACATGAATGTAAACTAGGATACATTTGTGACACATCGGGCATCAACAAATGCTCCATAAAGTTTGAAGAATAACCAATCGGGGGAGATAAAACTCAATAATGATAAAAAGTCTCATAAATCCATACTAGACCCAAAATGATGAGATACTAACTCAAGCTTGTGCTTTGTTAAAGGGTGACAAAACTGTTGCCAAAAAAAAGACATAGACGCTTTCCCCCCTTCTTTTTGGTTTGTTTGTTTTTTTTTGTCTTTTTCATATTATTAAAGACTGAAAAGGAAAAAAATAGTGTTATAGTACCGTCGAGGAAACAAAACTACTACCAGAGTGCAAGGAACATACCTATGCTCAATGCAAGGAAAGCATGTGGAGGATAAGGACATTCATGGGATGTTCCCTCAAGGCATAAGGTGTCGAGTCACAAAGGAATAAAATTGCAAGGTTGGGAACTAATAGGAATGAATAAGAAATGGATTCAACAACAACATGTTGAAGCTGACATTAAGCCTAAAAGTGAGAGCAGTCCATATTAAATAAATATACGACTCAACTTTCGGAAGTAGAGCTCCCATGGTGGTAGTTTTCGTAAGTTTAGTCTCCATGGCCCGAAAAAGAATAAAATAATACCAAGGAGAACTCTTCTGGACAATATTGGACCAGAGTATTCCTTTTTCATAAATAGTCCTTTCAATCCAGAAAAGGGTTAAAATTATACCGAAAAGACATCTCTTCAAATCCATTTTTTGAGTGTGACAAAGACAATATCACTTGGCCATGTTTTCATTTTTAAGGTTTCTAAAATGAGATTAACTATGGACTCCCTTGTCCTTTTTCATAAATTTAGTCTCATGAGCCTAAAAAAGTATAAAACAAAACATAGGAGAACTCTTTTAGTCAGTAGACTAGAGTATACATTTTTTGTAATTATCCCATTCAGTCTGGAAAATGGGTAAACTTGTGATGAAAAAATGTTCCTTCAGGAGCATTTAACAAGTGTAAAAGGAACAAGGTCACTTGACAATCTTTCCAATTTTAAGGATCCTGAAAAGAGCTTAACTATGGACTTTGTGATGTCATTGTGAGAATCATATAAGGGAGGGAGTCTCACGGGTAATGGCCAGAATAAAGCTGAATAATAAGCATGAAGATCAAATGCAAACTCATGGTAGGGATAAATCGGACCCCTAAGATCTAGCGGGAATATTTGCAACATAATTCTCTAATTCAATTGTCACAAATGAGTTTCCTTTCATATAGTGTGAAAAACAATTATTGGAATCAAGCAACATGGGTTAATGTAGATGATGAATGAAAACGTATTTTCAACAACCAATTACATGGAACATTCCACAAACCCATCAACTCTTAATATTTCTTGACATAGGAAATTCCTTTTCAATTTTGAAAATAATTAATTTTCAACAGAAAACGCATTTCAAATTTTTCACCAAATCGTCATTTTCTCTTTTCTACAAAAGATAATCATTACTCATATAGATCCTAATAATTCAATTTGATAAGGAAAATAGGAAACATTGACAGTTAAGAAGGTTATCAAAAGAATATGAGCATGAATGAACAAGAATATATTTATGATCCACTATTGAATTGGTAACAATCTTAGTTAATTAAAAAAGATTCAAAGGAATATGAGCATCTTAGTTTATATTAACACTTCCCTATGTTTTCTTCATTCCAATATACAAAATTCAGATATGTTGGTTTCACAAACCATTTTCCCAACTTGCACACAAAAGAGAATGGTGTGATCATCTCTTATACAGATAGGGGTACATTTCTCCTTCTAAATGACTCGCTTTTTTTAAATGAAATTAAACTAAAAGAGAAAAGTAAAGACCGAAATTTAAACTAATCCTATGAAAAACATGCTAAGATAACACAAACTTCAACTAAGTGGGTTGTTATAAAACTTATGAAAATGCCAATGTTTTCATCAAATATTCATGTGTTGTTCATTTAGTGAATTGCCACATCCTTATTCCTAAGAGATAAGCACTAGGTGTTTTCCTACATTATTCTCTTCAACAAGAGACTAAGTTCCATTGATTATTGTGAGATGTGAATACCTAGACACATTGTCATGTTCTTGAAATCAGAATCAATAAAATTAAGCAAACAAGACCACAAAAATTCAATCCCAACTATGTTTTGAAGGTACCAATCCACCAACAAACATTAGTCATAAAAAAATGATTTAAAATTTACTACCATGGATAAAATGAAAACAAATGGTGAAAACTCAAAATTAGAATGGATTCCATTAAGACAGTTACAACTCTGAAGCATTTGAATGGATTCAACATGAGATAACTGTGAAATTTTAGCCATGAAAAAACAAGATTACTCAAGAATGTGACCATAATGAGTGACCGAAAATTAACAAACCCAAAGGTTGAAAATATATTGTTGAAGAAAACATCATGTTTGAAAATCCATCAAATTAAGGGTGCGGACATGAGTCTTTGATCAATCAATGAGTTGGGGAATAAAATGATTGGTTTCCAAATAATTTTATGAAAAATATATCAGAAAAATACTTAAATCACCATGTTATCCAGAAAGTAAAAAAATTGTTTCCAGGAACCCTGAAAGGATATCTCTTGTTTTTGTATAAGAGAGGATGCTTGGGTGAAGAAAGATGTAACATAAATGACAGAATCATGATTAAAAGAACCATTTAACATAGCAGAGGAAAATTGCAACCAGTGCCCAAAAATTAAAACTAAAAGGGATGAAATAAAATAACTCAAACAAAATAAAAATCAGCCAAACTCACTATGATAAAAAGGTCTAAACAAAAAAAATCATGATAGTTGAAAGTGATCAAAGAAAAATTGATTTGGAAAAACACCATTCGGATCACTCCAAAACCAAGGAAAATAATATTCTAATGAGATTCCGAGGAGTTGGAGTGGCTTGGATTTCAGATGGGAAGAATTTTAATCATTCAAACTTTACATTAATTGTGTGTGGGACAACAAACCCAAAACTCGTAAGAATCTCAATCAAGCAAATTTTCCAGATTACAATCATGTGAATATGAGTATGGGACAAATTTGAGTGTTTATTTTTATCACAAGAGGGAATGAATAGTACCCTAATTTACAATATCCCACTTGCGTGATGCCATAGTGCATGGAAAAATATTTGACATGGTGACAATGCACAAAGAATCAGTGAACTGAAAAATACCCAATGCATAGAAAAATTTGAGGATGAGATGATGTAAATTTTCCCATATATTAAATTCAGAAATTGGTTAACGGGAAAATCAATGGTCAATATTTTTTGTTTCTTTCCATGTTCGATGTGAATTCATTTATTGATGAGCCTACAGTAATGAAAATAAATTGCAAGCAAAAAACTAATTAAAAACTATATAGTATAGCTAAACTATGCAAAGGAAAATACACTAATTTATTCTACCATACTCCCATCCTATGCTATTGATTGTTGGGTATGTGTTATATTTTTTGCATGTGTGTGTGTGGGCATGTCAGATATGACAACTGCGTTTGACGATCCCTCATATTAGTGCTCTATTTGTGCCATGTGCACCAGGAACTTTCCTAGGGGGGTCCCAGCGGGGGGCAGGTATGCCCTCCCCTGGTTACGCACAACGTTCGACACTAGGCAGAGCCCAGGGAAGCACCTCAAAATGTTTTTTTGGGCAGTTTTTGCTATTTTTAGCGGTTTACTAAAAATAATCATGGTTTTAGGGATTAGGGTTTTGGTATCTACGGATCACCTAAAAAAATTGTATATATTGTATAGTGAATGGTTAAATTCGATATACTGAATATAAGAAAGGTTTTCCCAGTTGAGGGTTTCCGGTATAAATCTCTGTGTACTATGTGAATGAGCCATTGATTAAATTATGTTTTGCTTAATAATCTATATGCATTGCTTTACTTCACAGGTTTAAAATGTACATGTGGTATCAAAGATCATTTTTGGCTTCAGAGGGATGCCTTTGTTGTTGTGGGTTTGGCTCGGTTTTGATAGATCAAGTTTATCTTGGGTCTGTGATAAACCTGGGTTTAGTGGGAGCTTTTGCAGTGGAGATTCAAGTATAGAAAGAGGAATGGCTAGCTCTTGTAGAATCGAGATAGAGAAGTTAAACGGTAAAAAATTTGAGCTATGGAAGCTCAAGATGGAGGACCTTATTGTGGACAAAGAACAATGGAACATTGTGGATCCTGGTACACAGCCTATTGGTACATTGCCTACGAGCACACATGATCCGGATTATTTTCGGCACGAAATGAGTGCGGAGATATAATAAAGAAATGCACAGAGATATTGCAGATATTCAATAATGTAACAAAATGTATCAGAGATGCAACCATAAACACATATATACAGTAATACACGATTTCTATTAATCAGAGAAATGTACAAAGACTATAAAAATACAGAGTGAAAGACTCGCTAGAATGGTGGCAGCTTATCTCTGAGAAGAGATGTGACGGCTACTCGCATTCACAAGAAGATGATTAAAATGAGGCTCTAAAGGCCCCTTATACAATAAACGGGAATGCCAAAAGTCCTAAACATCCAAA
>ML787128.1:69532-87220 GCA_009831015.1 Picea engelmannii | reverse complement strand
TATATATATATATATATATATATATATATATATATATATATATATATATATATATATATATATATATATATATATATATATATATATATATATATATATATATATATATTTAATGGAATTTAAGGTGTGTGACATATTGGTATCATAGTTGTAGGTTACAACAATTAGCCTTTTTATGGGATTTATCATAGGAAAACCTAACATGTAAATTATCTTGATTTTCTTCTTACCTCTAGGAAGAAAAATAATTTGATTTTGCAAGAAAATGATAGAAGTATCAGAGCCTTAGAGAGAAGAAAATCATCAAGAGAATCATGAACAAGGGAATGTAGGTGATGTACATCTCTGGGTGGATCTGAATAATGACAGGAATTCATAAATTATAAAGACAGTAACAGATCTAAGAGAAGAACTAAAAACTTTGAGAGAAAATAATGAAATAATTTTAAAGACCCAAGAGGAACAAAATGCAATTCTGCTAGAAAAATTGTGCAGTCAAAATACTAATAAAAATAAGGAGCATAATTCTAGAAACTCTAAGATAGCCCAACCAAAGAAGAAATAATGAAAATTGACGTATATTCAGTATGAGAAAACATCAATATATAAGTATACAAAAGATACTGAAACATCTACTAAAAGTAGTTATAGTCCTAAAAAAGGAACCAAAAAGAAACTTAAACAACATGATGAAGTGATGGGAGAATTTAAGAAGATTAAACCTATAATGTACCCCAAATTTCCCAAATATTAATTTTTTTTGTTAGGGGATATTAAATCTCCTTGACTCTTGAACATTTGGTCAAAACATATGTTTATTTCCTTTATTGTAAAGAGAGTATATTTATCATAGCTATTGGATTTGGAATCACACACTTATTTGTAATTAAAAAAATTGCGACTAGGGCTATCATAACCCTTAGAATATCTACCATGTCTGCGTTAATTCATGCTATCCAAAAATTACAATGCGTAATAAAGTAAAGACTAAATACTATCATATAGTCTATCCATAACAATTATCACTTATCCATAATGATATACATACATATAGTTTACCATGTAAATTATCATATGGATTCCATAGTACAGACACTATCCATCTCAATAGGTATATATATATAGTTTATCACATAAACTAACCTATGGATACCATAACCTTAACTCTATCCATATAAACATATTTATGCATATATTTTTTACCATATAATCTATCTCATGGATACTATATACTAACATAACACTAACCCTATCCATAGCATTTCATAATGTTTAACATGCAGTATATTATTTGGATACTTTAATCTGTATGACTATAGCCTAAAAAATGGGCCTATCATATAACATGCAGAGTATTATAACACTAGTAATATCCCCAATGATATACCTATCGTATAAAATAAGGACTAAAGTGTTGGAACCAATGATGTATGCCCTTGGCATAAAGTAGGGAGCATATACCAATACATACAAAAAGTTTGTAACCCTACCTGACTGGAAACAAGACTCAATAATAAATTGGTTTGAATTTATTTTAATGGAGGATGTCAGTTCGGATCCCATAGGCATTTAACCCCTGTCTATTACATTAATGGAGAGACCTGAAATGTACCTTTGTGACTTGACACTTAGGCCACCACGTCCAATCCAGGCTCGCAACCTCCACGGTTTCACATGGCAGAGGTACTAGCGTGTACCTACTGCGTTACTCCTCTAACGAGACCCTAAGGTAACAAGTGTCCATTGTTTTACCCTTTGGTAACATTTTTTATTTGTACTGAAATGTGAAAACACCCTTTATGTTGTATACTCATGTTTGCCCCTTCTATGTATGGATGGCGACTTGGGAAGCTTGACCCTGGTAAAATATGGGAGGAGGTGACACATCTCTAGTGCTCCTATGTGCAAGGTAAGTAAAATAACTCAGTCACTTATGTACACTATGGATGAATACTCTGTTTGATGTAATGTAATATAAGAGAGTTTTATGGAAAGACTCCCCATTCTAATCTATGTTAAGGTCTTTCATTGTATTATCGTTGCGCCACCTTAAACATTTTTCTCCCTATGTTACTTTGTGTTTAAGAGACTCCCCATTTCTCTCTCTATTAAGGTTTTTCATTTTATTATCGGTGCGCCACCTTAAGCATTTTTATCCCGAGGTTACTTTGTGTTTAAGTTTCGGGTTTGGTGGTTGTTAACTTTTTCCTCGGTTGATTGTTTCCCCATTCTTGTTACGGTTCTTTAGTTGCCCAAAATGTGTTAAGGGTCAAACCCTGGTCCATCTCTTTCCACTGTTAAAACCCTACTAGTTTTGGAACTCATCCTAAGAATCTCAAGACTTACTATGTTGTAATGACCCTAGTTGGATAAATGTGTAAAGATTATAAAGTAAAACTAATTAGGGGATTAATTGTGGTAACAAGTTATTAATTGAACAAAGATGATTTAATGATCTTAATAAAGTGAGTTATTAATTAATTAAGGAATATAATTGAGGTTAACTAAGTAATAATTTAACTACAGATCACATTTAATGACCTGAGAAATAAATCTAACAGATCAATGATATATGATATAAAATGATTGAGTATGCAAGAAGGGATAACCTGTTAGTCCTGAGAAGATAAAACATTAAAGGAAGGATCAGGGAGGGGGACGAGGGAAGGTGAGGAAGTAAAGGCAGGAGTCGGTGTAGGAGAAATAAGGGGGGAGGAAAGGAGGTGGAAGGGAGGACATTCGAACGGAGGATGAGGAGGATGGATTCTGGAGGACTTTTGGACTTGCTGTGAGCAGAGAGTTTCTGGCTATGGCTTTTGATCAGTTGAGGCACCGAGTTGCTAGAGGTTTTGGGCATGGGGGCCAGGATATCCATAGATATCCTGGAGCTAGGTAGTTTTCCTAGTTGGCAGGGAGGACAACAGTTTTGGGCAGTTATTTCTTGTTTGTGGCAGTGTTGATCTGTGTATCAGGTAGCAGGAAGGCAACAGCAAGGCAACAAGGCAACATAAATCATCATCAGAACCAGGTATTTGTTAAGTTATGTATTTATTTCGTTCTTCCATGCAATCATTATTCATTGATAAATCTAAGTTACTGAAGTTGTTGTTATAAAATCAATATTATGATATGAAGTTATTGTCTCAGTTTCTTTCATAAATTGCTTATGAAACTTAATGATGTTTAGAAATAAAAGGTTGTTACATATGGTATCAGAGCGTCTTAGTTCGAAATCTAGGCCTGAGGGCCAAAACCCCGAGTGTTAACTCCAACCACGCTCAAACTACAAACAAAACATGTTCAGTTTGACCCAATATGACTGATAGAACATCCAAAAATATACTCAGGTAGTACCCCTAAGTTATCCAAGCAAATGATCTCATAGATATATCACAAGTAACCACTTTAGGCAATACCCTTTAACTGGATCATGTATGGTCACTACAATTTTAGTCTGAATATTTAAAGGAACGCCCTTTAAATTAAGTGACAACAAACCAAATAGTTTGAAGGATCACTTCCCACAAAATAGCTACCCTTAAAGCAACTGGATAAAGCTATTAAGCACGAAAAAGAGAAGTCATAACTTAATTTTATTTGAGCAATGCTTGTCAATGAAGTTTTAGGTAGAGTAGACACCTGAAATCGATAAAAATGTCGAGGGAAGCTTCTATCGAAGGCTTGAAGTTGGAAAGATCCAATAACTACACGAATTATACTAAATAAAATGCAAAAGGACATTTGCAGGACCTTGAAAAGGCCTACTTCATCTCGAACTTAACTAAATGAGGAACTGCCAATGCGCAATAGGAAAAAGGAAATTTTTTAAAACTTGTATTGCACAGGAAGTGTGTAAATTACTTGTCTATATTAGCCTCGGTAAATTTTTAATAATGAAAAATCTCAGGAACTATAGACCCATACAAATTTTAACCATGCGAAAGAGAGCAATTTTAAAACCACGTAATGTTTCATGTAACTGATCATTATCCCAAAGGAGAGTTGTCTATTACACAGGAGAATGGATCTAAGCCGTTAGATCTCGGGCGAAATCCCGTCAGCCATTAGATCTCGAGAAGTTGCGCAGGGTTTAAGTCCTAGTGTGTAGAGGAGGAGTCCTGGAAGAGTCATCGGGATATCAGAGTCATCGGGGTTTTGTTAAACCAGAGAATCGAGACCTTGTGGTTCTCGAAATCCCGAGAACGGATCCTAGCCGTTGATCTCGGCAGGACACACGTCAGCATTCTGGGGAGGCATCAGGATTTTACCCATCAAAGATTTCAGGAGTGTAGAATCGTTGCGTCAAGAAATCGCGATCCATGATTTCCCGATAGGATTAGAGCCATCCAAACAGCAGGGACACGTGTCAGGAGATCCTGTAGAGTCGGATATCGGGGAATTGAAAGTCCCATGCACATGACAACGGGAATCGCGATATCCCTATATGCGATTTCCCAACTGGTACAAGGACAGACTGGAGACCACCAGGGTTAGAGTGGTGGACAGGTGTCGCGCCACACCAAACGATCGGAGATCGGGGTTCGGGAAAAGACAAGTCCCAAAACTCATAGGTTTAGGATTCGCAAACTCGCGAACTCTGATACACCGAGGGAGGACAGGTGTCAAAAGGTCAACTCTCGCAGGGGTCAACGCCAAGTGGCATCGGGGATAGGGAGTCGGGGATCCGTGAGGATAGTGGATCACGACAGCGCAAGTGCCGATTTCCCGACGGAAAAAAATTCTCGATAAAAGAAAGGAACCCTGATGAGATCTGAGCCATTCATTTCGAGGACGCGTGTCAAAGGATTCCGATGAGTCGGGGTTCGGTATATCGGAGTTTTCGGAGGCAAGAAAATCTTGCAGCTTGAAGTCGCGATTCACGATATCCCGACGAAGGAGTCATGTGGGGCCCATGAAAGGGTCAATAGTGGACAGGTGGCAGATTACATCGCAGATCGGGATATTACGAGTTTCGTGGACAAGGTGTCCATGCACTACGAAATCGTGAACCCCGAAAGCCCGACGTAATTAACTTAACTCTTAACCCTTCATTAAAGGAATTAATTAATGGATGTTTAATTAAGACTTAATCACATCGCGAAATCAGAGATCGGGGTTTCGTGATTCAAGTTACATCGATTCTTTGTTACGGGAAACCCCAAATCCTGATTTCATTAACCTTTAAACTCGCAAAAGTTAAAATTGTAACCATTCGTTGACCCAGGGTAAATGAAAAAGGCACCGCAAATTTTGAATTGATGAAATTCTTGCTCGAGGAGGACCGAAACCCCGATGGGGGAGCCATAAGGAAACGATCACATGGACCTCAGCATAGTCGAAAAGGGGCGAATGCACAAGGAAGAGGCACATCGGGTATCGGCATATCGGGAATTCCGTAGACACGGGGTTCATGCAATTCGATATTGCGACATCCGAAACCCCGATAAGGGACAAGGCTGTGGCCTTGTGGTATAATGGTCATATGGACCAAGAACTTAGCCCGAAGGGCTAACAAACAAGTAACGCATCAGTAGCTCGGTAATCGGGAGACTGCAAGGGCAGAGGTTCGTGACAACGGAAGTCGCGAAACCCCGAATCCCGACAGAGAGTATGACGGTGGTCACATGGGAAAGGGTCGTATGGGCCCAGAACTTAGCCAGGAGGGGCTAAAGTCTGAAGGAAGTGCATCGGCATATCGGGGATCGGATAATCGTGAGTCCTAAGGACTTGTGAGGTTCGACATTTGGAACCCCGAAACTCCGATGTAGGATAGGACTGGGGTCACATGGAACGACGGTCATATGAGAAGGGATATCTAGCCTGGAGGGCTAGCACATAAAGTGTCGTATCGGTGAATCGGCAATTGGGAGTTTGAAGGAACATAAATTATCAACATTAGGGATTACAAAACCTCGAAGCCCAATAAACAGAATTCCTAGGGGGAAATTTGGGCATTGTCCCGGGCTGAGGCCGTGAAGAAATGGGAAAGACCTGAGGGTTGGATATTGACCAGTGATTCCCGGGGGGAATCCAAAGAGCCGCTTCGGCTCGGTTGATGAAATTGAACGATCCTATATACCCATAAAACAATATATATACACACATATAACAACAGGTATACACCGATGAATGAATTTATAAATACAAGTGAAATAAATTGAAAGCAGAACACCATAATCCGTACAGAGCAGGAGTTACAAGAAAATCATTTATTTCGCACTGCAAGAAAAAAAATATAGGAAATTACCATTCATTACCATAGCATAAGGAAGGTTTATGCAAGTTTTTGACTCAATCAACTCAACATTCTTCACGGAGGTACTGAGACTGTGCACAATATGGAGGACTGAACCGTACCTCTTACCATACCTGAGGGAGAACTCCGAAAAGTGTACAGATAGGGGATTGGTTCCCAACATTTCAATGAGATTGGACTCCAAGTCCTGGATCTTGTCAGGGACCATATCAATATACTTTGTTTCTGCAAAATGAACTGGAGTAGATACAACAATAATCAGCGCTAGCGAAGTGCTCAGAACAACGGTGAGGATGTGAGCCATGGCAAGGGAGATTCTGGAAACCTCTGAACATAGCAAAGGCAGATCTGTGGAGGAAAAAGAATGACGCAAGGAGGGTCTCAGTGAGTGAGAAGAATGCATAGGGATTCGAAGAACTGACAGGTGTAGAATTTGGGGGTTAGATACGAGTAAGCTTGAGGAAGCTAGACGAGCACGTGGAACCCATGCGTGCCTGAATCCTTGTGTGTACGTTTAAATATTTTTATATATGATTTAAAGTGTTAAAAATTATTTAAAATAAATTAAATAATTTAGTATAAATAATTTATATATAAATAAGGTCAAGATAGTTTAAATTAAAGTAAAGATAATTTGGGTTAAATTAGTGTAATAATAATTTTATTTAAGTGTAAGGTTAATCTACCTTAAAATTCGATGTTAACCAAGCTTAGACGCTTAATCCTAACCCAAACCTAGCCAATCCCCTAATGGACTAACGTCTGTTTACAGACAAGTAAAGAAAAATTATGCCTAACCCTGTTTCTAAGTTTAAGTAGCACCAATATGAAACGTCCTTGAACTCACCCTGACAACTTTGGGGTGATGTAGGTTAAAGTATACAAGATGGTGAGGACTCGAAGGGGTCGAGGCAGGGGAGCGTCGTCACGGGCATCACCAACACCACCAGTGCCACCACCACCATCGCCCAAATTATCCCTTATACTGCGCTCGTTGGAAGCCATTAACGAGACTTTAAAGGGGTGCCAACCGACAGGGACTGAAATGGAAGCTCCGCCATCTGGAACGGGTAATCCAGAAGCGTCAAGGGATTCAGGGGGAGGACTCCCACCTGAATACATCATGCGAGAATTGCAGAAGATCAAACTTTCGGAGTTTGCCTGAGGTCGCGCCAGTGAACGCACGAAAGCATGGTTGGAAGGCATGACAAGGTGTTTTGCCTTAAGAGACTATGCGTCCAACTTGAAGGCAAAGATCGCAATTTTTCAGTTAAGAGACAGTGCCTTGAACTGGTGGGGAAATTTGGAAATACAACTAAACCTTACCCCAGACACAGTGTCTTGGGAACTTTTCGAGGAGAGGTTCCAAAGGAAATATCTACCAGCATACTACGAGGAGCAGCAGGTAGGGGCATTTCATGCCTTAGTACAAGGAAACAGAACTGTAGAAGAATATGAGATCCGGTTTATGGAACTGGTCAAGTACATTCATACATGGACAATGACCAACGAAAGGCGGAGCGCTTCGTTTATGGATTGAACCCGAAGATAAGAGCTATGGTATGGATGTGGAAACCATCTTCAGTAGCGGAGGCGGTAGAAAATGTACGTTATGCAGAAGAACACATGAACTTAATAAGGGGTACATGATCATCATTTCCGCATCGCCCTGAATTCGTAGGAAAGACCCCGAGGACATTTCCTAGGGGAGGGGGCTCAAGGCCACCACCTTATGGTAATAGAGTCATGCCAAGGACAGTAGCTGTATGGATTTCAATGGCAGCTAGTGCAGCATCTCGTTCATCGCCAACGGTGCAGACGGGTCCACGACCATCTCGGGGAATAGCTAGTAGGGGCAGGGGTTCCAGGGGAAGGAACTCATTTCAAAGACAGACACATAACAATGCACAAGTTCAATCGAGTGTTACCTGTTGGGGGTGTGGGGGACCCCATTACCAACGTGACTTCCCAGAGTTACAATCAGGGTTCGTACATAGAGAAGGAAAGGCACTGATGGGGAGAGCAGGTAGCAACCACCAGATTTATGCAGTGGTTAATAACCGCCAGGACGAACATCAATCCACAGTAGTAGAATCCTCAGGTATGCTAAATCATGTCAATGTTAAGATTTTGTTTGATTCTGGTGCGATATATAGTTTCATTTCACCATCTACATTAGAAAAGAGTGGGCTGACAGCCTACAAGCATGATGACTTTAAACAAGTCGAGATGGCTTCAGGGGAAAAACAAGCTGTAGGACCTAGTGTCAATAATTGTATAGTAGACCTAGGAGTTTGCACTACCAGGTTGAAAGTATACGTCACTGCCCTTGGGGAATATGACCTAATCATTGGAATGGATTGGTTAGCAGCTCATCGAGCTTTGGTAGATTGCTTCGCAAAGAGGGTGCTTTGTATTGATGATGAAGGAAGACCAATAGAGATCCAAGGTGTACAGAGAAAAGTGTCATTACGCTTTATATCAACTATGAAGGTCAAGTGATGCTTGAGACAAGGGTGTTGACTTTATGTAGTAGAGGAAGTGAAAGAAAGGAAGGGACCCTCATTGGATCAGTACCCAGTTTTGTCAGAATTTCAAGATGTTTTTCCGAACGAGTTACCAGGGTTACCTCTGGCGAGGGAGCTTGATTTTACTATTGAGATAAAACCTAGTGCAGAACCAATATCCAAGACTCCATATCGGATGATGGCACCGTAAATTTTTGAATTGCAAATGAAGTTGAAGGAGTTACTAGACTTAGGGCTAGTGAGGCCCAGTGTCTCAATTTGGGGCGCACTGGTAATTTTTGTAAAGAAGAAGGATGGATCCTTACGACTGTCTATAGACTACAGGGACTTGAACCGTGCTACAGTGAAAAATATGTACCCAATGCCGCGAATAGATGACCTCTTCGATCAGATGAAAGGAGCAGCGGTATTCTCAAAGATCGATTTGCGATCTGGATATCATCAGTTAACGATTAAGGAAGGTGATATCCCAAAAACTGCCTTTCAAACTCGTTTTGGACATTACGAGTTTGTTGTGGTACCTTTCGGATTGACTAATGCGCCAGCAGTATTCATGAGCCTCATGAACGGCGTATTCCGGAAGTACTTAGATCGATTTGTACAAGTTTTTCTAGATGACATTCTCATCTATTCCAGCAATGAAAGGGAACATGAGGAACACTTGCGAATAGTGTTGTCTTGCCTTAGGGAGAAAAAATTGTATGGGAAGCTGTCGAAGTGTTCCTTCTTCCAGAAAGAGATCCACTATTTAGGTCATATCATTTCAGGTGACGGAATCTCGGTGGACCCAGAAAAGGTAAAGGCCATTATGGAATGGCCAGTGCCGAAAAATGCCCATGAGGTGAGAAGCTTCATGGGGCTAGTGGGTTATTACCGGAGATTTGTGGAAGGATTCTCGAAAATAGAGGAACCCATCACCACTTTGCAATGCAAGGGGATCAGGTATGAATGGACGGAAGAATGTGATAGCGCATTCATTGAGCTTAAGAGGTTACTAACTAGTGTGCCAATTCTACGAGTGCCAGATAGGGAAAAGGACTTCATGGTCTGCATGGATTCCTCGAAACAAGGGTTGGGGGCCATGCTAATGTAGGATGGAGGAGTGATAGCTTATGCATCAAGAAAGTTGAAGAAGCATGAAGAGTTATACGTGACTCATGATTTAGAGTTGGCAACTGTAATGCTAGCCTAAAACTTTGGAGGCACTATCTTGTGGGGCGAAACTTTGAGCTCAAAATGGACCATCAAAGTTTAAAACATCTCTTCACTCAAAGAGATCTGAATTCTAGGAAAAGGAGATGGAGTGAGTTTATGAGTGAGTATGATTTTGGTATTTCGTACATAAAGGGAAAGGAAAATGTGGTCGCAGATGCCTTGAGTAGGAGACCACGTATCTTCTCCTTGGTAACCTTAAAGGTCAGTCTGAGGAAACATGTGTTGACACAACTACTAGGAGACAGTTGGTATTTAAAGGTTACTTCAAACCTCCAGAGTGGGAGGCAGTTAGACCCAAAGTATGAAGGATATAATCTAGAAACAGACGGATTGTTAAGATATCGAGGAAGGATGTACATTCTAGAGAATGGGGATATTCGAAGCATCATACTGAAGGAAGCCCATAGATCACTTTATTGTGCGCATCCGGGAGTGAAGAAGATGTACGAAGATATGAAGAAGCTCTTCTTCTGGGTGGGCATGAAGCACGATGTGGTCCATTTCATCACCAAATGCCTAGAGTGTCAACAGGTGAAAGCCAACCACCATCACCCAACAGGCCTCCTACAACCACATGATGTTCCTATGTCCAAATGGGAAGTCATCTCTATGGATTTTGTTGTAGGGTTGCCGCTCACATCCCATAGACACAATGTCATTCTTGTGATAGTGGATAAGTTAACCAAGAGTGATCATTTCATTCTGGTTAGAGACACTTACGATGTTACTGATGTGTCACGAGTGTTCATAAGCGAGGTTATCCGTTTTCACGGGATACCAAAGAAGATTATTTCAGATAGGGACTCCAGATTCACTTCTAGATTCTGGATGAGTTTACAGTCAGCGTTGGGGAATCAGTTTAATTTAAGCACAACTTATCATCCTGAAACAGATGGGAAAACTGAGAGAGTAAATCAAGTAATGGAAGACATGCTCAGGATGTATGTAATGGATAATCAAACCTAGTGGGAGAAGTACCTACCTTTCGTAGAGTTTGCCTACAATAACAGTTATCATAGTTCCATCGGAATGCCACCCTACGAAGATTTGTATGGGAGGCCATGCAGAACACCATTGAGTTGGGATAGACTAAAAGACCGAATAACAGTTGGGCCAGAATTGATTCAGGACATGGAGGAACAGGTAATTCAGATCAGGCAGAGACTAAAGGAAGCACAGTATAGACAGAAAAGTTATGTGGATGCACACAGGACCGACTGAAGTTATGAAGTGGGGAACCAGGTTTTCATTCGTATCAGGCCTAATAAGAGTACCATACGGTTCAGGAAGGGGACAAAGTTGTCACTTTGGTTTATAGGGCTATTTAGGGTCCAAGAGAAAATTGGACCCGTTGTCTATCGTCTCGTACTGCCACCCCACTTGCATAAAACTCATAATGTATTTCATGTATCTGTTTTACGTCATTATGTTGTTGATGAATCACATAAACTAAATTGGAAAGAATTGCAGGTATCGTACGTGGGAACCCTCACGGTAGAACCGTTACGCATATTGGACCGTAGAGTCCGACAACTCAGAAACTGTCTGGTAGATCAAGTTAAGGTCCAGTGGGACAAGTATAGTCCAGGATCTGCTACTTGGGAAAATGCCGAGACACTACGACGAGACTATCCCTCACTATTTTGACCACCTTGAGAACATGTTTCTCGAAGGTGGGGTGTATGTAACACCACCTTTTGACTTAGACAACCAGGATTACTTGAGGCCTATACACTTTATTTCCTAGTCACAGTGAAACTATTAAGTGATACACATAAACTTTAAACTTATGAACTATAATGAATGTTTAAGTGTTATTAATGATGATGCATGTAATGCGATCTATTATGTGAATGTAAATTTTACAAATGTTTAAATGATATTGATAATGATGTGTGTGATGTGACTTATTGTGAGAAAGTGAAATTATTGAATGATTAAATACTATTAGAATGATGTTGGATACGATGAAATCCATTTTGGGCAAATGATAATCTTGTGAATGGGTGATGAGTTGAATTATGGGATATTATGAAATCTAAATTCTAATTGGAAAAATTTGATGTTAATGTATCAGTACAGGGATACCAAATTGAAATGATGATAGTATACAATTATATGATGATAATGCTTAGAAAGGTATGAGTTTGTGTTGCAGACTAATCTATAGGTTATGGGATATGAAATAGCCAAGTGATAATGATGATGAAAGTGGATATCAGGACCACTAACCGAGAAACATTATGGTATGAATAATGTATGTGAAATTTATATTGATTTGGATGCATTGCTATGATATGTGGACTAGTGCATGATTTTGGTACTAACATTGCCCAAAACTGAATAAATGATGACAAAACCTCCAGCAACACGGTGCCCCTGTATGTTCCATTGTAGGGTGTTGACCCTAGTTCTGTTAGGAGGGGTGGAGGCATTTCCCACCGTGTATCCTCCATCATAGGGTGTGGACCCTAGATATGATTAGGAGGGGTGGAGGCATTTCCCACCGTGTATCCTCCGAAACCTAAAGTCATGGGAGAATGGTGCTAGTTCACGCTCCCCAAGACGTGTGATGATGACTGTCAGTTGCCTGCTAGGGAAGCTTGGTCGAGATAGCGACACTTCCACTTATGGGTTCTATTTGGAGTTAGGTCAATATAGTTGACGCTCCAAGATAGTCTAGTAGAGGAAGGATAGGAATGGATATGGAAGTAGGTTAGGGAGGAAGGATGAGTAGTAATAGTTGAGACAATATGGAGATCTGTCATGTGGTGGAATTTGATGAAGAGAAATGTGTATATATGAATATTCATTATTACGTAACTAAACCACATTTGTTTAAAATAAATCATTAAACCGGAAAATTGTAATTAAAGGATTTCTCACACAATTGATTGATTGTTGTCTTTTATAAAAGACTAGTCTTGCTGACTGGATTGAATGCATATATATATTACTAAATGATGACAGTCTTGATTATTAGTACATGCACGAGATTTGCATGTACTAGCTACACATGCATTTCTTGTACATATACACTAGTATGTATGAGCTTACTTTACTTACTTACTGATAATGTGAGTTACTTGTTATGAAAGTGTGAACCATGCTCTTTTCCTTTGTACCATAAGATACCTTAACTTCAGGACGAAGTTTCTTGAAGGGTGGGTGTATGTAACGACCCTAATTGGATAAATGTGTAAAGATTATAAAGTAAAACTAATTAGGGGATTAATTGTGGTAACAGGTTATTAATTGAACAAAGATGATTTAATGATCTTAATAAAGTGAGTTATTAATTAATTAAGGAATATAATTGAGGTTAACTAAGTAATAATTTAACTACATATCACATTTAATGACCTGAGAAATAAATCTAACAGATCAATGATATATGATATAAAATGGTTGAGTATGCAAGAAGGGATAACCTGTTAGTCGCAAGAAGATAAAACATTAAAGGAAGGATTAGGGAGGGGGACGAGGGTAGGTAAGGGAGTAAAGGTAGGAGTCAGTGTAGGATAAATAAGGGGGGAGGAAAGGAGGTGGAAGGGAGGACATTCGAACGGAGGATGAGGAGGATGGATTCTGGAGGACTTTTGGACTTGCTGTGAACAAAGAGTTTCTGGCTCTGGCTTTTGATCAGTTGAGGCACCGAGTTGCTGGAGATTCTGGGAACGAGGGACAGGATATCCATAGATATCCTAGAGCTAGGTAGTTTTCCTAGTTGGAAGGGAGGACAACAGTTTTGGGCAGTTATTTCTTGTTTGTGGCAGTGTTGATCTGTGTATCAGGTAGCAAGAAAGCAACAACAAGGCAACAAGGCAACAAAAATCAACATCAGAACCAGGTATTTGTTAAGTTATGTATTTATTTTGTTCTTCCATGCAATCATTATTCATTGATAAATCTAAGTTACCGAAGTTGCTATTATAAAATCAATATTATGCTATGAAGTTATTGTCTCAGTTTCTTTCATAAATTGCTTATGAAACTTAATGATGTTTAGAAATAAAAGGTTGTTACATATGTGGGTTGTTATTATCCTGACTTATTTATTGTCAAACCCTGTAAGGGATTTTCATATTTTCTATCTATGCATATATACATTCAATAACCCTCTGTGGGAAATACATACATTTATTTTCTCGGTAAAATCACTCCTCTGTGGGAATTTTGTGGATTTCATCCTGTGTAAAATTATAAATCGCAGTGTAAATACCTCTATGGGAATTCATAATTAAGCTCTGTCTAAACTTTATTATCACTTTGTGGGGATCGTAATTTATTCTCTGTGTGTACAGTAGCAACATTTACACTCTATGGGGATCCATAATTATGCTATGTATAGAATATATCAACATTGTATAAATTATGATTTATTCTTTGTGTATACATAAGTGTTACTTACCCTCTGTGGGGATTCAAGATTATGTTGTGTAAAATATATAGAAAGACTCTATAAATGATAAATCCTTCTATATGTATGAAAAAAAATTACTTACCCTATGTGGGGATTTGTGATTACGCTGTGTAAAATATATGTAATTATAGATAATAGTCTTAATCCTTTGTAGGAATTGTAGATTTACATTCTGTGTAATTATATACTCTATGGAAATTTGTAAAACTATGCTTTGTGTAATTAGATAAATATATTAGTGTTCATCCTCTTATGACTATATGAACACACACACAAGATGCGCCTTATGTGCCTCTTAGATTTCAATGACTTAATGTGAAAATACCTAGGGTTTAGAGAAAAAAGTGTGTTTCATGTTTTCTTAATCTATGCATAGTCTATATTCGATTATAGTTATTTACTTTCATTTTTTTTGTTTTATAAGTGAATATTTAAGCACAATTACATTAAATTAATGATGGGGCCCTGTTTTGTTATGCGAGGGTACCCATCAGCCAATTTTGGGTACGCTCCTCCCCCTTTTGGATCATGGAAATATTGTCGCACAAGCACAAGTGGCGATCTGGTTCTTCACCAAACACAAGCTAAGTATTTATTTGACTTATTATTTATACTTAATTTCCATAAATGAAAATGCTAGCATAGATTACTAAACCCTCATTTTTCTCCTTTTGCAGGTTTATGCAATTGAGGAAAGCAGATTGAGGAAACATCTTGCTCAAAAGGTATTCAAGTTCCGATGTAGGTGTACCTTACTTCGATTACAACAAGATTCTCTATGTACTTCTTAGAATTTTTTTTTACATTACAAGTTACCATGGAGTCTTTGGTCTATGATACTGTAATATTTTGAACAATGCTCGATTGAATACAAGGATTGATTTTGTAAGATACTTTGAGTTCATCACTGTGTTTTCTGTAGTAATGATAGTTGTATTCAAAATTTTATTCTTTATATCTATTCTCCGTGGTGTTATACCGATATGAATAGAAATTCAACATATATAAATCAATGGTCAATAGGAACATAGCAACAATTCTATTTTTCCTTTATGCATGAACACATATATATGTATATACAATCATTTATATATATATAACCATGTCTAATGACCACTAGGAACATACAACAATTCTATCATTTCTTTATGTGTGAATATTTATGTGTGTATATATAGTCATTTATATATAAAATCCATATTTAATTACCAATAGGAACATACTATAGTAGTTCTCCTATTTATGCAAAGTGAGCACACACACACACACACACACACACACAAACACACACACATATATATATCATCAAATAACCCATCACATTCCTAACAATTAATAATTAAACATAATATTGACAAGGAATGCAAGTCAAGGTACATATATGAAAACGTGATGCTCGAATACAAATGGAACATCCACGTTCCACCCAATCGTAGAACAAAAAAACCAAGTTCACTTGCCATGTTCACCCCCTAGCCTGATCATGAGTCCATAAGGGAAAAGTGAAATGATCCTCTTTAGCTACAGTCACCATCCATAGCTCAAAAATTCCTTTTCCTCACACTCACAGTGCTCATAACAAAAACAATATATTTCCTTTTTCCAACATACTAAGCTGCATCTTGCCTCCTCCATGTGTTGTTTTTTATATGCATCTTGTGCCTAGGTCTTTCCTTCCCTCCTTGGGAAATTCACATCTTTACAAATCCCTAATTTTTAGGGGATACTAGTGGTCAAATCCCACATTTTCCACTTGTAAAAATTAACCTTGAGGTAACTCAAATTTGTTCCCCACTCATGGAGTCACGGTCAACTATTTTTAACCTGGTTGTTCCATTTGTATTTCAACATTTAATTTATAAAAATATTGTCTTTCACATGTGTCAAATAAAAGAGGTTAGTTTGGAAAGTCAAATATTTTCCCAATAGTCATCAAATAGTTAATTACAATAATAAAATTCAAAATTCAGATTTGCCAAAAATGGCAAATAATTTCCAAATCCAAATTTTCCAAAAACAAACATTTAGTCCCAAGTACACTTAGAATTTAATATTCTAATGTGTTCAGGGATATTAAAAATCCTCCAAAATTTAATGGAGAAGTGGATATTGGTGGGGAAGTAGAGGCATGGATCTCTGGTATGTAGAAATACTTTCAAATTTACAATTACTCAAGTGAGCTTAAATCCCGAATGGTTATATATAATCATACACACACACACACACACACACACACACACACACACACACATANATATATATATATATATATATATATATATATATATATATATATATATATAGTGGAAAGACATAAAAAGATAAAAAAATATTAAGGAAAGGAAAATCACCTGGAAAACCTTTAAGAAATATTTTAAGAAACAATGTTTTTTCTGAAATAGTATTATGAGGGTAAAGCCAAGGAGTTTTATGAACTAAAACTGAGAAATATTACAATGAAATATTTATGTGGTAAGTTTATGAGTTTGTTGTGTTATGTTCCTTACATTACAGATGAAAAAACAAATATTCAACAATTTTTTAGTTTCCTACCTTGTTCTTATAAATATTGAATTGAGTTTGATAACTTAAAAACATTGGAAGAAACCATGAGAAAATATAAACTATGTTTTGAGCAGTATAAAAATAGAAATCAAAATTCTAAGAATTGGAATAGGCAAAATGTTGAGAGGTTCGACCCTAAGAAGAAAGGGGGAGCTTACTCTAATAGAAATGATAATAAGAGATTTCAAGGAGGTAATAAGTTCAAAACTAGTAAACCTTTCAATTAGCCTGAAAATAAGAATATCAAATCATTAACCTTCCTCAATAAATAAATTTCCCAAAAAGAAACAGTAAAATGTTGGAAATGTAGTGGTCCAAATTACTATAAATATTGTCCTCTCAGGAAGAAGGGCAATAAAAATGTGCAAAAAATAAAGGAAGCAACTAAGTTGTGAGTTGACAAGGTCTACACCAAAAATCAATGCAGCGTTGGAAAATCAACAGGAACATCAAACTTCAATGTTAGAAATTGAATTTATGATACATAACCAACCACTTATTGTTTTAATTGATTCAAGTGCTATTTTAAGTTATATTTTACCAAGAGTTGTAGAAATATATAATTTACATAAGGAAAATTTTGAAAATTCATGATTAGTACAATTAGCTACAGGAACTAAAAGGAGAATTACAAATTTTGTTAAAAACTGTGAACTTGTGTAATGTTCCCATCCTTACGACTATATGTGACACAACACAAT
>ML787128.1:40419-69383 GCA_009831015.1 Picea engelmannii | reverse complement strand
ATATTTCAAAGAAGGACGGAAACAACGACAACAATTAATAACCACAACTTAATGATGAACAAAACTTACACATTCAGGCAACAGACAACAACAACTCAACATACTAGCAGATCATGCAACTAGATGAAACATGCGACAATCAAAAGACCGGTGAAAATGACTACTCACCCGTCAAAAGCAAGACAACGCCTACCAACTAAAGGATAGCATAAACAAACCGACACAATGGCTTTGACCACAAGTAACTAGAGCATTCTCAATGAGTGATAGACAACATAGAACATAGAAAAAAAGTACCCCCATAAAAACAACATTCGCGACCACATGGGGTGGCACAAGATCCTAAGTTGGGTCATCGTGTACACTTCTTGATCCATGCATGGAATGATACAATCTCAAGAATCATGTTTCCATAGGGTGATGGATGCAGTAGGGACCCATTCCCACCTGGACTAATTCCAACCCTTCGTCCCAACATAAAACCTAACAATGCAACAACCCTACAAAAATACACTCAATAATTCAATAGGTCCTTCTCTAGTTCCTTTTTTGGAGAACAATTAAGGCTGATATAAGGCAATGATCTCAGTACTTCAAATAAAACAAGTAAGATTGACGTAAGTAAAAAACCAATAGGGGTGATCAACGCATTAACCATCCTTAAACCATTGATCTAAAGGAAAAATAAGTTTTTAATCTAATCGACGGGGTAAATACCTTGCTCATAATTAAATCATCAATAACCAACTATATCTCCATTGAAACTGAAAATATACCGCTATCATATGTGAATATACTTGTTGTCTTTAAATATAAATTTGTTGTCTTTTAATTGTAAAATTGAAACAAATATAAGTATTTTCCTAAGGATGAGTTTGCTATACTTTGAACATAACGAAATATGGAACATGTATTTTAAACAATGTAAAACATGTCTTTTAAAATGGAATTCACTATCTATTAAGAAATCATAAAATAATATTGTAAAGAGAATCACTAATTGAATTCACTATCTAAATTGTAAACAATGTTCGTTATCTGAAAGTTATAATGTTATCCATTAACAATATCGATTTCTAATACTAATGAAGCTAATAAGGATATTGCTCTCAAATAAAAATTATTGTCCATTAAAAGTATGATCACGTGGTCTTATAAAATAAATGTGAGATTGTTGTATGAAAAAAATATGCTAAGGTTGTCTCTCAAATGTATGATGTGGTTGTTTATCAAGGTATGATATCACTGAACATTAATCAGGATATCGTTGTTCAGAATCTAAATAAACACACTTATTGCAATTATATTGCAATTATACACATACTTATTAATAAATTTGTTGCCAATAATTTAAATGCAACAAACATCACACGCAACCACACTCAACCATGAGTTTGCTATCATTTATATGCAAATGTTGTCCATTAAAATTCATATTCAATTGCAATTGTATAATTCAAATCGTTGTATATTTAGTTAATTCAATTCACTGCCTATGTATAAATGTTATTTCATCACACCAACATAATGCTATTTAATATCATTTCCGTGTATATACAAGTGCTAAAAACATAGACCAACTAGTTATAAACACGTTGTCCCTTAACAAGTAAATAACCAGATCGTTGGCCATGTATATATTATTGTCTTTACAAATAGAATCTCATTAATATAACATAATGCTATTTATTAAACCAACTTAATGCTATTTAATAACGTTTTCATATATATATAAGTGCTAGCAACGTATACCAACTAATCATAAACATGTTGTAACATATAATTTAGTTGTATAAAATGCATTGTCAACAAACATGTCAAAGTGACAAGAGATATCGTTGTTTAAAAGGAAAAAATATGAGATATCATTGTCACAAAAATCGCAGGTATATTAAATTTGTAAATTCATAAATTCATAAGTTAAGTGATAGCATACCTATCAATAGTTAAAAAAATATTCTCTTCAAATAAAAACACAACCCTCACAACAGTTTAAAAAGGATTCACTGCCAATAAACGCACACCTCTCAACAGTTAAAAAAAAAAGGATTCGTGGCCAATAAAAATGCAGGTATAACACAATGGAATTCGTGGGTAATTATATCATTGTATAAATGTGCCACGAAAATAGTTGAGCCAAATGCAAGATAACATTGTCATACTATACAAGAAATCAGAGAGCAATTATATCTAAAGTTTCTATCATTTATATACATGGATTCGCTGAGCCAAATGAAAGATAATGATGCCATACTATATAAGAAATAACAGAGGTAAAAATCGCTAGAATCTTGGAGAAATAACTATGCAATGTGTCAAGGAATGTATAGGGTGGAAACTTTGTAGCATGCCATGAAAAATTGTGGTTGGATGTTGGGTAAAATGCCCATAAACTCATGTTGAATGATGGAATATGTGAAAGGATAAAATCATGGTTGAGTGCCTGGTAATATGCCCAGAAAATCGTGTGGAATATTGTGTATATCGTGGTTCAAAAACACAAAGATTTTTCCCACTCAAAAGGCTGGTGTTTAATGATCAACATGCCGAGATTATCAAGTGTAAGCAATAAGAAAAAAATAGACTAATAACTGTATTAAAACGCAGTCAATATGTGGTCAATAAAACACTTAGTAAAATAATATAAATGTATAACTGTAAAAATTGGTGAATATATGTGTAAAACGTAGAGTTGATCATTCAAGGAAATGAAGAGATAATCATTCAAGGAAATAAAGAGTTTTATAAAACAAAATGCGGAGATACTCAATCACAAGAAGGCATAAGGAACAATCGTTTGAAAATAAATCAATTGAGAATGCAACGATACTCATTCACAAGCGTGTGCAAGGTTCAGGGATTAATCACAGGAGAGAAACACAGAGATAAGTAAGGGATAGACAACTGGGTGAAAAATGTATCCTTCACTCATCATCCGTGCACATGAAAGAAGGGAATTTGAATCTATAGGTCTTTAAAAACCGAAGTGGCGAACGTCGATTCATCTCCTAACCAACTACTTAGGCACAGACTGATGACTAAAGAGATAAGGGAAAAACACAAATATCTTCGTAATAATCAATAAAACAAACATAGAAAAGTCATAGCAATCAAAAGTTGGGTTCTCCATAGGAAATCAATTAAAAATACAACAAGCATGGGGCTTTACAATTACCATATGAAAGCAGGTGCAAGTAAGATCATGGAAATGAAATATTCGATCGAGAATAGAAAAACAACATGTGTAAATTTAAAATTTCATTGCAAGTAACAACTTTAACAGGTCTACCTTAGCCAAATGCGAATGCTTAGAAGTTGTTGTCCCACGTGTTATCTTTCCATCTCCCGCATGCTGACCGATGTGACCTCACCAATACCTCCTAGCCAACGCTAGGGGTACTCTTCTTCCCCCTGAAACCACCGAGCTAAAAAGCGGCCATGAACAAAATACTATAGAAAATATGTAACATCCCGCTCTGGCGCACTGAGCGAACTTATTATTTGAGGACACTTGCTCGCAAGTGATCCAGATTATTATGATATTAAAAATTTTGACTTTGATTATGATGTGTCATGGGTAGATGACATGTTGTTTTACTACATTGACATATACAGGTGTTATTGACTCTGTTTTACTAAGTGTGTAGGGTTTGGGACCTTGAGGATGCAGAGGCATCAATGGAACCCCTTGGAATCCAGATCGAGTCAGGGAGTGTGCTATTGGGGTTTGATTGATTTACTGTGATATTAATACATTTGAATAGATGATATGATGTGGACATGTTCTGACATGATTTGTTGATGATGCAGGTTGACGATAGCTTGCCGACCAGACTCACATATGGAGTAAAGGGGCCACACATGAATACCAAAGAGGTTGAGGGAGAGGTGTGGACAACAACCCTTCCAAAACATACTAGAACTCTTGTCGTGGCTCGAATTGTAGGTTAACAATTACCTAGTTCGAGAGGACCCATGATGTCGTGAGGGCAGACTGCGACAGTCGCTCACGATGATTCTAAAGGGAACGCAATAAGGCGAGGGCCTTATTCCTTAGAGGCTCTTAGTCTCCCACATGCTCACCTAGTGGAGTGTTGACTCCATGGGTTATTGATGTCTACCAATCAGTCAAGAGGCGAGTGGCACCCTTGGAGCACGTGTTGCATCCTGAAGGGCACATCGCGCAAAGAAACAGATGAGGCGTGTAGCATCGTTAGAGCACCTAGTGCATCCTGAAGGGCACATCATGATGATGATGATAGAGGGAATAACCTATATGGCCCTAAGACAAACAACACAAGAAATTTTAAAACAACTTCCCTAATTAAATGTCGCCCAGTTCAGAATCTAAGTTCTAAGCCTAAAACTTCTCTAGGGGTAAAGTTTTGTCTACTCTTAAGAAATTATACATATAAAAATAAAATAATAAAACTTAAACTAAAAACCACTTAAGTAATAGTTTTGGTCTTCATAAATTTTTGGGGTAAAATGAAGAGAGTAAGAAATTAATTAAAATCAGTGGATATAAAATGTCAAGAAGAAATTAATTTATTTTAACTTTTGATAATTTAAAAAGATTCTAAATTAATAATAAAAGTAAAAGGACGATAATTTGCACAACTGTCTTTTCTAGCTCAAATAAAAAGGAATGAAGGAAATGTAAAAATTAGGAATTTAGGGAAAGGAGGAAACCTAAAGAGGGAAAGAGGGAAACTCATGGTAAAAAGCGGGAAACCAACTTAGGAAAGAATCAACGTTTAACCTGTAAGGGAATCTAGGGACACCTAGGAGTAAATTTAGGAGTAACTCTAGGTGGGTGAGGGAATTGAGACAATAAATAAATTAAAGAAAATAATTGTTGGAGGAAAGTGGGGGATGGATGACACTTGTACGAATGAGAATTTTTAGAAGATTTTTATTAAAACTTAAATTAACTGAGATTTATGGAAAGAATGGAAGTTCTAAAACTCTGTAAAAGAAAGGGAGGAGAAGGAAGAAGGGGATCGATTGTTAGCGTAACGTTACGCTGTCGAACTAGTGACTTGACTGATTTATTTGTGGGAGTTGGGATTTCCCTGCTCGGAGAGGAGTGGTAGCTTGGCCTTGCGAGGCGAGCTGGGAGCTAGATGTATCATCTAGATAGTGTGTGGACCCTTTGTGGCTCGGGGGGCTAAGGGGGAAGAAGAGTACCCCTAGCGTTGGTTGGGAGGTATCGGTGAGGTCTCGACAGTCGGTGAGCGGGAGCGGCGCAGAGCACACAAACGACACTTGGAGAAAGAGAACACGCAATGGTATGCATTTCTGTTGATGGATAGAATGTTGGAGGATGTATGTGTAGATCTGCAGGTGTGTTGAGTAGGTAAACTGCTTGTGTAGTTTTATGACTGAAAATTTATAACCTGGCTGATTGATTGGTTTATTAAACTCCATGTGGTGTTTGACTGTGTCCCTTGCGCTCTCCCACCATGCTCTTTGATTTACATTTTCGACTGCGTCTTATGTGTGCAAGGATAATTTAACTTTGTATTGATGATTCTGGCAAACTTTAAGTTTACGCTGATACATTTCCTGGCAATTTAAATTATGATTAATTCTTTTCCGGGCAAATTAAAATGTGATTAATTCTTTTCCTAGTGAAATTAAATGTGAATATCTATCTTACTCGTGTCCTACGAATCCCAATATTCCACCTGTATTTTTGGGCAAAACTATTGTGAGTTGAACACGAATTGGTGGATGACATGCTTCCCGTGATTTGCAACCTTGTTAAACCTTCACTGGTTATTTAACTCGGCCAGTTACCTTTGGTGTTGCACTCTCAGACCAAGATTGACCTCCTTGACTGTGGTTTTTCCCTTTTTCCCTTGCTGTCATGATTTTTTGGAATAAACCTTGAGCCCTTCTGTTTTAAATTTCATCAAATTCTTAAGTTGATAGTTGCAGCAATTGGATGTTTAGTTCAGGTAAAACCCATAAATGTTTTTAAGTCGTGAGTTGTAGCTAGGATAAATCCTTATGGTGTTAATAAAGTTTCCAGTGGAGTACTGCTCTTATTTAATAATGGCACATCCTTAATCAATGGTAAAACTAGATTGGTTACTATGAATTGGTTTCTAAAAATTCATGCTAGCAATTTCATTCTAGCATTTTTGTTTTGCAAGATGGTTTCTGAAAATTCATGCTGGCATTTTATCTCTGGCATTTTCGTTTGTATTTGTTCTGTAAATTCGTCTCTAGCGAATTCCATCCTTGGTGAACGAAGTTATTCCTCCTTAAATGTTCATTGATTTCTGGATTGTAGCTGTATGTTTTAAACCTTCGTTGTTCTCTGCATTTTAGATAGGAACCAAAAAAAATGTATTTACTCCTTCAATTCAACGCAGGTGCAACCTCCTAAATAAACAGGATTTTGTTCCTTAAATTCAGAATTGCAACTTTACTCCTTGGCAATTGAGCTGAACGTTCCTTAAGTTATGCCTAAAATTGTGTGCCCAGGAATTGCAACGAGTGAGCCCATTCCCTTGGAAAAGGGGATAACATAATTTAATTTTAAGCTTAATTTCTCGCAACAACTATACTTGCTCCCAGCGCCTTTACTGTCCCTACTTGCACACTTGTCGCATTGTAGGTTTCCGTGCCCTGTTAATGATGGTTAGTTCATAATTTAGACAGTCCCGTCAACATTATGGTATAAGTGGCCGTAGAGTATGGATAGTACATATTACCCTGATAAATGTGTATTGGAGTGATCTAGGGTTAATATTTTTTTGGTTCTTGTCTTATTTGAGAAGTTTTAAAAGGGAAATGGTCGATATATAAATCTATTGTCATTTGGGTTGTTAAATGAAATAATTCTATTTTTTTTCTCTCCCATAAAATCTAGATATTTTATATATTCTATTGATTGTGATTGGTCCATTAAGTAGAGGTTCTCGCGGTTCTACTTCCTTGTTTTATCCTTGCTTCCTCACCTCCTTGAAATTATTTGCGATTCAGCTCTCCCTTCCAATCAATTAATAACTGTTGTAAAGATCTATGATGGAAAATTTTTAGATATATAATTCCTTATAGATCAACAAATGGTTAGTAAAATATTTTGGGAATCCAATAAATATATCTTATAATTGGGCAAAAGAATTTGAGTTAATATCGTTTAGTGGTTATCGTTCTAATCTATGTTTTGGATATTGTTTTAACATATTTGGGGTATGGTTTATTATAAATTGGAGACGGTTTAATACAAATATTAGTGGGTATTGTTTTAGCGGTTATTGTTCTATTGTGAATTGAAGTTTGTTTTAATATAAGATGAGTATTGTTTCAACACAACTTGAATATCATTCTAATACAAATTGGATATTGTTTAATACAATTTGGGTATTGTTTCAATATAAATGTGGCTTTGTTTTAATATAAATTCTACTGGTGATTGTTTAAAACCTTAGGAGGTAGCTTTTTAATAGAGGTTAGGTACAAGTAAAATGTTTTAAGTTTAGGTTGACCTCTTCGCCTTTCGACTTCTTGCTTAAGCATTATTGTTCTGGGATGTTGACGAAGTCATTCCATCTTGTGCTACCCGTTGAGGGTGTCGATGTTTATCTTAAGATAAGGGTTACACTTAGTTATGTAAACTTTTGATGAGATTGGTTTCTTACGGTAATGGTTCTAGCTACATGTGAATTTTATTGTTGAGTTTCTAGGATGATTGTCCTTAGCTTAGTAGGTTGGTCTGTTGATTCAGGCGGGATGTAGACACCTCCATGTTCCTCAAAATAGTCACCAGCTCTGAGACCTTAAATGGTTAAAATTGATGGGAACCTGGGCTTGAGAGTTGCTTATGTTTCTTGGAGGTCCTAACCATTGCAGGGTAGGACGGGCGGGTAGTCAGTCTTGTTTATTGTTCTTTGATCGTTGTTCAATGCATGCAGATACTTGATGCGTGTCTTAGTTCGTCATGTTGTGTTCGTCATTGTATGCATCTTGTTCGTTGTTAGGTGGAGAAGTAGAGTCGAATGTGTTTGTTACCCTTGCACACATGTGCACACACAATATAAAAAAAATAAAATTGACTTGCTATATGAGGTTTGTCATCATAACGAGGAGGTTCGTTACATATGGTATCAGAGTGGGTTCAACCCGCGACTTGGGATCGCTACGGATTTCATTGGATTTGATTATACTATTGCCAATCTAGTTGATTGTGTGCATGCAAGTAATCATGGTTAGAGGACGTCGCGGAGGCAGACGAAGAGGTTCTAGGGGAGGAGACACGACGCCTCCAGTAGCATCCACACATGAGGGGTCTAACCCCCAGGGAAACGAGCAGGTTCTCGGGAAGGAGTAGATAGCAGTTGGCGATGTAGTCAGAATGATGATATCCTTTCAGCGTATGTCTAAGGCACTGATCAACCGTTTGGACAGAGATGAGGCCAGAGCGTCGACGCTCGCGAAGGTTCCGCTGTGTGCACTGGCCGTTATTGGTAGCATTCACCGTGAACTCGAGAAGGTCAAATTTTTTGAGTTCTTTGGTGCCCCAGACGGCGTTGCCTCCGAGGCATGGTTGGAGAACATGGAGATGTGCTTTTCAATTTGTGATTATACCTCCAACATGAAGGTCCGCATGGGCGTCTTTCAACTAAAGGGGAGTGCTCTTCTATGGTGGAAGATGCTCCTACTGCAGTTGAACATGGTCGTCAAAGACATGTCATGGGAACTATTCGAGGAATGGTTCTGAGAGAGGTACCTTTCGGAGGAATTCATCGAGCGTCAGCTCAATGAGTTCAACGCCCTATGACAGGGAGGTCGTACGGTGCCTGAGTACGAGGCCTGTTTTATGGAGCTACTCCGGTATGCTCCGCACCTTAACACTGAGAAACTTAAGGTCAACAAGTTCGTGTTCATCCTTAACGAAAACCTATGTGAAAAGGTTAGGATTTTGATGCCCCAAACCTTGCATGATGTCGTCCAGAAGGGCCTCATAGTAGAAGAGGAGCTTATCAATGGGGTTAGACGAGGACTCCAGCGAGATCAACAAGGCAGGTTTCATCTGGAACACAACAACACCAAACAATAGCGAGACATACGCCGAGATATCATGGCTTCCAAAGGGGAGCCACTCCCACTACTCCCCGATGATCGCCACCTTAGCATCGGACACCTTATCGGGGACCACCACATCAGCAACAATGATGCCCGTAGAAACATCAGTTTAGGCTTGTTCAACAAAACATACCAGGGTTCCAGGATGGTGGGTTGTCATTTTCTACTTCGGTACCAGGACTACTCAGCTGAAGAAGGGGTTTTGGACGTGTGGGGAGCCACACTACCAGTGTGACTGCCCTGTGGAAGGGGAAAGAGTGTCTATATTAGCTGGACCCACTACCATGGGAGATATGGGCAAGGCCCATCGGATTCATGTAGCGGTGAATAACTGCCAAGAAGAGAACCAGTCGACTATGCTCAAGATGACAGGTACTATCGTTGACCAAACCCTTAGTATTTTGATAGATCCCGGTGCTAGTGAGAGTTTCATTTCTAATGCAACACTAAAAAGGATTAAGGTAAAGGAAGTCGAACATGACGAGTTTATCTTCATAGAGATGGCTTCGGGAGCCAAACAAAAGATTGGAGGAAAGGTTACGGGATGTGCCCTTAACTTGGGAGAGTTTGTCACAAGAGACAGCCTGTACTTCACGACCCTAGGATCTTAAAATGTCATGATTGGTATGGATTGGTTGGAATCGCATGAGGCGATACTCAATTGTAACATGAAATGGTTGAGCTTGATCGATGATGAGGAAAAGAGACGTGTGATTATAGGACGAAACCAGGGAGTTTACCTGAGGTTCATCTCTTCCTTACAGCTACGAAAGAGTGTGTGCAAGGGGTGGAAGCATTATGCGATCCTTGTGTTAAATGAAAAGGGAGTAGCATAAGGTATACAACACCTTCCGGTGGTGAAAGAGTTTGTGGATGTGTTTCTGGAAGAGTTACCTGGGATGTTGCCACAGAGAGAATTGGAGTTTACCATAGACCTAAAAATGGGGCCTGAACTAATAGCAAGAATGCCTTATCGGATGTCGACTCTGGAGTTACAAAAGTTGAAAATGCAGCTGAAGGAGTTGTTGGACCTGGGACTGATACATCCTAGTGTGTCATCGTGGGGTGCACCTGTTATTTTCATACAAAATAAGGACTGATCATGGAGGCTTTGCATTGACTACCATCAATTGAACAAGGCTACGATCAAGAATCAATATCCATTGTCGAGAATTGATGACATGTTCAATCAACTGAAGGGTGCGACAATGTTCTCCAAGATCAATTTGCGATCAGGGTATCACCTGTTACGGATCAAGGAGGATGATGTCCCTAAGACCGCCTTTAATATGAGGTTTGGAGATTACAATTTTACTGTTTTACCGTTTGGACTAACAAACGCCCCAGGGGTATTTACGAGTTTGATGAATGGGGTGTTCCATGAATACTTGGACAAGTTCATCCAAGTATTCATTGACAATATCTTGATTTACTCTCGGATGATAGAGGAGCATGATGAGAACTTATGTGTGGCTCTACAGTGTCTGCGAGATCACAAATTGTATGCGAAGTTGTCCAAATTCTCTTTCTTACCAATCGAAGATTCACTACTTAGGGCATGTCATCTCCAATGAACGTATTTTTGTGGACCCAGCCATGGTCGAGACTATTATGGAATGGTCTGCACCTACGAGTGTCACGAAAGTGCGTAGCTTCATGGGTTTGGCAGGATACTATCGACGATTCATCGAGGGATTTTCGAAGGTATCAAATCCGATCACGGAATTGCAGAAGAAAAACAAGAAGTTTGTTTGGACCGAGAAATGCATGGAAGCATTTCGAAGGGTCAAGGAATTGTTGACAACAACAATGATACTAAAGGTCCTGGAGATGGACACGAAATTCTTGGTATGCACTGATGATGCAAGAGCATCTCTCCACGTCAGCCAACCAACCAACCAACCATGTCAGCGTGTGCATTCAAGGCTAAAGAGAGGCACAGCCCTAATATTCAGTTTTGAATTTGAATGTAATTAATGTTGTAGGATATTGAGCCATGGAGTTGTGCCTTTGTGCAGGCATTAGAGTAGGTATGCCCTTAATGCTTGTAAGGATGAGATCTAGATCCAATTTGTGGACTAGACAACCCATTCAATGTAATTGAATAGGGTAGGTAGATTGGAGGGAAGCACTCTAAGAGCCTCCTTATGTAAAATATCTTATGATGGTAATTGTATCTCATGGTAGAGGGTCTGCGAGTAGAGATAAGAAGAGAAGGAGCCAAGACCTTGTTATAGGCCATGCTCAGGAACACCTTGTACAAACAGGCATTTTCCATTTTAATACGAACAACAGTTTTTCCTGCATATTTCTGTGTTAAATGAATGTCTATGAGTGTTCTTTATATGATATGAATGTATGTTATGTTTATGCATTTGCAAGAGTTCTTTTGGCTTCAAGCTTGAGAGGTCTTTGAGGTTTCACACCAGGAGGGTGTGACAAAACGTTGTGGGTTCTAATAGCCGTGCACAGAGGGTGCATTTCTGAACTCTGCGGAGTCAGACAGAGGCGTACCAAGTGGGCACATAAGCTGAAATCATCAATTCAGGGAATACCTATGAGGTTGTTGAACACCTCATAAGGCAAGGTTGTGGAGAAGAACACAGTTGCAGACAGAATCTTTGACGAGTTTTGTGAAGCTCTACCAGGTGGGCATTGAGCCAGTGCAAGGAGTGCATAGAAGAACTCTGTTGCGAGTTCAAAGGAAGGAAGAATATCTTAGGAGTTATGTAAAGCTCTACTAGGTGGGCATTGAGAAAGTGCAAGGGGTGCAAAAAAGAACTCTGCAGCTAGTTCTGTATAACTCTGCCAGGAGGCCATGAAACAGTGTGCAGACAGGCACAAGAAGAGAACTCTGTTGAGTTCTATATTTTGGAGGAAGAATCCACTGAGGGATGTTCGCAGGGTTGCTGAACACCCTGAAGGATTCATCAAGAGGTTTCTTGAGTGAAGGATAGCCAGGAGGACATCCAAATTCTCCATCTGCAGGAGAAAGGAAGAAGGATTTATTTCCTTAGAGATATGAGTGTTTGAGAAGCTCAGGAGAGATATCACTTTGTGTGTGTGAAGACTCTGCAAAGGCACATAAGTCAAAGAATCCCTTGAGGATTTGAAGGATAATCTCACGAGGAGTAGTGCTTTCAGTGCACTGATCCATAACTGCAATGAGTGCAGAAGCCACAAAACTCTTTGAAGAGTTCATAACTCCCAAAGCTCAAGAGGGATAGTGCTTTCATATACGCATGGGAGGAATCAAGTCGAAGAGTTCGCAGAGAAGAAAGAAGGAAAAGGTCGAAGCCTTTAGTCTTGGAGAAATATTCCAAGCATCAAAAGAAAGAAGCAAAGCTCGGGAGGAGAAATGACTACCGTCGAATCTGCCGAAAGGGTCTGGACCATTGAGAGTTTCATGTCCAGGGAGCAGTAGGAGGAGCACACAAGGAGGACAGATCTGGACTATCAGATCTTTATCCAAATACCCGTCAGTTGTCGGACCTGACCGGAGTTGCGAGGGATATAAGCCTTCGTGAAAAAGGAGAAGAAAGTCTCGAAAGAGTTGGCTTATCGGGATTTTGGAAATCGCGATATCGGAAGTCCTGAGGATAGGAGATCAGGAATCTCCAGGATGAAAACCCGAAAACAAATCTGAGTTTTCCATCTGTTGGGACACGTGGCGAAGTTTGGGAACCCATCGGTATTTCGACTACCGGGGTTTTGAGTTGACAGAGAATTTGTGTCACAGGGGTTCACAAGTCCCGAAATTGCGAAATGAATGTGGACCGTCCATCTTGAGGGGACGCGTGGAAACAATCTAGAACTTCGGGGAAAATCCCGAAAGGGAAGCCATTTCGGCATATGAGGACTCAACATTTCGGGGATCAAGAGGATAGGATGCTGGATCATTTTGGCATTTGATTTCACAAAATCGAAAAATGATTGAGGACCATCCATCATAGGAGGACGCGTGGCAGAAATCCAAGAATTCAGGAAAAATCCTGATAGGAGAGCCATTTCGGCATTTTGGGATTCAATGTTTTGCGAATCCCGAGGACAGGAAGTACACGCATTTCGGAAATGCGAAGTCCAAAACCCCGACAAGGTGGAAAGCTCCGTTGTGGGGCCAGCTGACGTCACTTCATCATATCGGGGGTCAGGGATCGGAACTTCGGGACTCCCAAGGGAAAGAACCCATAAGAATTTCGGTGTTTCAAAACCCGAAATCGTGAAATGAATGTGGATCGTTCATCTTGAGGGGACGCATGGCAACAATCTAGACTTTCGGGGAAAATGCCAAAAGGGAAGCAATATCGAGAAATCGGGATTTGGAGGATCAGGAATCCTGAGGACAAAGTGTCCATGTGTTTCGGCATTTGAAAGCCCAAAATCGTGAAAGACATAGGACTGCGGTCATATGGAATAGTGGTCACATGGACCAGGAGATAGCCATGGGGCTAAAGGCTATTAAATCATTTTGGTGCATTGGCATTTCATGGATCGACATTTCGGGGGTCTAGTGGACGAGAGGTTGAGCGGTTGGGTTGCGCGATCCCAAAAATAGAGGTGTGGTTTTATGTGTAGTGGTCATGTGGGCCAAGACATAGCCCTCAGGGCTAGTCACCGAAAAAGGTGTTTCGACATTTCAGAGGTTCGACGTTCGGGAGGTCGAGAAGATAGAGGTTCTTGACAATGAGAATCAGAAAATCTTGAGACCCGAAATTTCTGTCAGGGAGAGATCAGGTATGTGCAGAAGCTATGATAGGGGTAAAGGAAGGACCTGTGGATCGGGATTTAACAGAGATTCTAGTGGGAATCAAAAGACCTAATTTGGCTCAGGAAAGGGAAATTGGAACGATCCTTAAGACCGGGAGGTCAGGTGTGGGACCTGCTGAGGTAGGTGTCTGGGTGCAGTGCCATCAATTGATATCAAAGCTTGATTCTTGCTTGTATATTTTAGGCAAGGGAATCCATAGAAGGAGAGCACTCTGATACACACATCAATTATTATGAGAGCTTGATTCTTTCTTGTTTATTTCAGGCAAGGGAAGCCAGAGAAGGAGAGCACTCCGATACACACATCAAGTGGTATCAGAGCTGGACTTCACTTGTATATTTCAGGTGAAGCGATGCAAAAGAAGACAGGGTTGTTGATTGTTCACGTGTAGGCAACAATTGAGAAGACAATCAGCAAGACTATAGGAAGAGGCTGAAGAACTCAAGTTTGTAGGAGTGAGTAGTAGATTTTCCAGGAGGGTAGACAGAGACAACAACATGGCTATTGAAGAGTGTAGGTCTGTTGGGAGGAAGAGCAAAGTAGAAAAGCTTGCAGAAATAGATAAAGAGCTCGCTGATATAAGGGAGGACATAGAAAATCTTTCATTATGAATGCAACAGAAAGCCAAGCCAAGATGGTTATATGAATGGCCCATGAGGAAGGAAAAATAAAAATGGCCAGTCAAGCAGCTGATGGTTATAAGATAGTGAAAGTTGTTAAGAGGATGGTTGAGGCATACTGAAAACCTTGATGGACCTGAGGAAATGGTTCAGATATGTGAACTAGAGACTGGGAAAATTCTCAGTGAAGAGAATGAAATGGTATCAACTAGAGATCTCAGGAACTGCCAGGAGGGCAGAGAGGAAATTCCAAATTTCCAGGTGGGCAAGGAGTTGATATCAGCTGAAGATCTCATGGACTATCAGGAGGACAGCCAAGGAATTTCACATTGCCAGCTGGGCAATGAAATGAGGTCGCTGCAGGATCTCAAAGACTTCCAAGAGGGCAGTGGAAGCATCTCAAATTGCCAAGTGGGCAGATATAAGAATATGATATTGTCTGAAAGTCTCATGGACTCGAAGGTGATTTCAATTCAGCAAGGGGTGCTGATGAAGATGGGATCAGTTGATCCCATAGTCTGCCAAGGAAGCTGCAGAAAAATCCCATATTGGCAGGTGGGCAGGGATGAATAGATGGGACTATCTGAGAGTCTCATAAACTCAGAGGTGAGTTTGGATCAGCAGATGCAGTTGAGAAAGGAGGAATATTGGGAGAATCTTCTAATAATTGGGGGAATTGAAATATTCCTAACATTTGCCCAAGAGGAGGCAGAAATCTACGTTGCGGTTGATAAGGCAACAACAACAAAAGAAGGAAAGCCAATTGAGACTATCAGGAAAGAAGAATTGGAGAAGATGTTTGAGACTGCCCAAGCCGAAGAAGAAGATGAACATTCTGAGGAGTGGCTCAATATTTTCAGCTAGGAGACTGAAAAGACTGCAACCTAGGAGTTTGTAGAAGAAGAAGAGGAAGAGGTAGACAACATTAGCTTTGTTGATATGTATGAATAGATTGAAGCCCTAGAGAGAAGGGTAATAGTGCAGGGCATGCACATCCAACAGGTGAGGTTGGAAGCAAATGAAGAATGCATGGGAGATCATAGTGATCTGCCCATTTGTAGAACATTTTTGCAGCTGGGGAGACTACATGAATAGAGCCAGCCACGGGAGTAGATAGATGAAGTGATCGACATGATCAGGGAGCTGATGATCTGGTCAGTAGAAACTGTCAGCAAGGAGGTGCTGGGCAGAAGAAAAGAAACAACAACAATAGAAGCAACGCATAAGCAACAGCAGTAGCAGGGAGATGGAGGAGGTGAACAACTCCAGAAATTTGTTTGGGATCCAGGAGGATTTCAACAGCTAAGATGGGAATCTCATGAGAATGAGCTCATGAATTTTGTAGCTGAGGAGTATGATGTAGGAGCATTTCTCCATGTCAACCAGCCAACCAACCAACCATGTCAGCGCATGCATTCAAGGCTGAAGAGAGGCGCAACCCTCATCTTCATTTTTGAATTTGAATGTAATTAATGTTGTATGTTGTTGAGCCATGGAGTCATGCCTTTGTGCAGGCATTAGAGTAGGTAGGCCTTTAATGCTTGTAAGGCTGAGATCTAGATCCGATTTGTGGACTAGACAACCCATTCAATGTAATTGAATAGGGTAGGTAGATTGGAGGGAAGCACTCTAAGAGCCTCCTCATGTAAAATATCTTATGATGGTAAATGTATCTCATGGTAGAGGGTCTGCGAGTAGAGAGTAGAAGAGAAGGAGTTGAGACCTTGTTACAGGTTGTGCTTAGGAACACCTTGTACAAACAAGCATTTGCCATTTTAATATGAACAACAGTTTTTACTGCATATTTCTATGTTAAATGAATGTATGTGAGTGTTCTTTATATGCTATGAATGTATGTTATGTTTATGCATTTGCAGGAGTTGTTTTTGCTTCAAGCTTGAGAGGTCTTTGAGGCTTCACACCGGAAGGGTGTGATAGAACACTGCGAGTTCTGATAGCCGTGCATAGAGGGTGCATTTCTGAACTCTGGAGAGTCAGACAGAGGCGTGCCAGGTGAGCACAGAAGATGAAATCATCAATTCAAGGAAGACCTATGAGGTTACTGAACACCTAAGAAGGCAAGGTTGTGGAGAAGAACACAGTTGCAGACAAAATCTCTGAGGAGTTCTGTGAAGCTCTGCCAGGTGGGCATTGAGCCAGTGCAAGGAGTGCACGGAAGAACTCTGTTGTGAGTTCAAAGGAAGGCAGAATATCAGAGGATTTCTTTAAATCTCTGTCAGGTGGGCATTGAGCAAGTGCAAGGAGTGCATAGAAGAACTCTGCAGTGAGTTCTGTATAACTCTACCAAGAGGCCTTGAGACAGTGTGCAGACAGGAACAAGAAGAGAACTCTGTTGAGTTATGTATTTTGGAGGAAGAATCCACTAAGGGATCTTTGTAGGGTTGTTGAACACCCTGAAGGATTCAGCAAGAGGTTTCTTGAGTGAAGGATAGCTAGGAGGACATCCAAATTCTCCATCTGCAGGAGAAAGGAAGAAGGATTTATTTCCTTAGAGATCTGAGTGTTTGAGAAGATCAGGAGAGATAGCACTTTGTGTGCATGAAGACTCTGCAGAGGCTCAGAAGTCAAAGAATCCCTTGAGTATTCGAAGGATAAGCTCAGGAGGAGTAGTGTTTTTACCGCATAGAGCCATAACTGCAAGGAGTGCAGAAGCCGCAGAACTCTTTGAAGAGTTCACAGTTCCCACAGCTCAAGAGGGACAATTATTTCATATACGCATGAGAGGAATCAACTCGAAGAGTTCGCAGAGAATAAAGAAGGAAAAGGTCAAGGCATTTAGTCTTGTAGAAATCTTCCAAGCATCGGAAGAAAGCACCAAATCTCGGGAGGAGCAACAGCTGCCGTCGGATCTACCGAAAGGAACTGGATCTCTGAGAGTTTCACATCTAGGGAGCAGCAGGAGGAGCGCACAAGGAGGATAGATCTGGACCGTCAGATCTTGATCCAAATACCCGTCAGCCATCAGACCTGACCGGAGTTGCGAGGAGTTAAGCCTTCATGAACAGGGAGAAGAAAGTCCTGAAAGAGTTGGCTTATCAGTATTTCAGAAATCGGGATATCGAAAGTCCCGAGGATAGGAGATCAGGAATCTCCAGGATGAAAACCCCAAAACCAATTTGAGTCATCCATCTGTTGGGACACGTGACATAGATCGGGAACACGTCGATATTTCAGCTACCGGAGTTTCGAGTTGACATATAATTTGTGTCACAGGGTTTCACAAGTCCCAAAATCGCTAAATGAATGTGGACCGTCCATCTTGAGGGGGCGCGTGGCAACAATCTAGAACTTCGGGGAAAATCCCGAAAGGGAAGCCATTTCGGCATATCGAGATTCGACATTTCGGGGATCAAGAGGACAGGATGCCAGAGCATTTCGACATTTTATTTCACTAAATCGCGAAATGATTGAGGACCATCCATCATAGGAGGATGCGTGGCGAAAATCCAAGAATTCAGGAAAAATCCCGATAGGAGAGCCATTTCGTCATTTCGGGATTCGACGTTTCACAAATCCTAAGGACAGGAAGTATGCGCATTTCAAAAATGTGAAGTCCAAAACCCCAACAAGGTGGAAATCTCTATTGTGGGGCTAGATGATGTCACTTCATCATATCGGAGGTCGGGGATCGGAACTTTGGGAGTTCCAAGGGAAAGAACCCATAGGCATTTCAGTGTTTCAAAACCTGAAATCGTGAAATGAATGTGGACCATTCATCTTGAGGGGATGCATGGAAACAATCTATACTTTCGGGGAAAATCCCAAAATGGAATCCATATCGAGAAATCGGGATTCAGAGGATTAGGAATCCTGAGGACAAAGTGTCCATATGTTTCGGCATTTGAAAGCCCGAAATCGTGAAAGACATAGGACTGCGGTGATATGGAATAGTGTTCACATGGACCAAGAGATAGCCATGGGGCTAAAGGATATTAAAGCATTTTGGTGCATCAATGTTTTGTGGATTGACATTTCGGGGGTCCATATGATGAGAGGTTGAGAGATTGAGTTGTGCGACCCCAAAAATAGAGCCGTGGTTTTATGTGTAGTGGTCCTATGGGCCAAGACTTATCCCTCAGGGCTAGTCACTGAAAAAGGTGTTTCGGCATATCAAATATTTGGCGTTTGGGAGGTTGAGAAGATAGAGGTTCTCGACAACGGGAATCAGAAAACCCCGAAACTCGAAATTTATGTCAGAGAAAGATCAGGCATGTGCATAAGCCATGATAGGGGTAAAGGAAGGAACTGTGGATCGGGATTTAATAGAGATTCCAGTGGGAATTGAAAGAGATAATTTGGCTCGGGAAAGGGAAATTAGAATGATCCTTAAGACCAGGAGATCAGGCATGGGACATGCTGAGGTAGGTGCCTGGGTGCAGCACCATCAACTCACGCATCCAAGGAAGTTTTAGGCGGAGTCTTGATGCAAGATGGACGAGTGATTGCTTACTTTTTGAGGAAACTGAAAAGGCATGAGGAGAAATACGCGATGCATGATTTCGAGTTATTAGCCATCATTTATGCCTTGAAGGTTTGGAGACACTACCTTGTTGGACAAAAATTTGAACTAAAGATTGATCATTGTGGACTACAACAGATTTTTACGCAAGGTGACCTGAACGCATGACAACGGTGTTGGTAGGAATTTCTTAGCAAGTACAACTTTGAGATTACTTACATAAAGGGAATAGTGAATCGAGTGGCAGATGCTTTGAGTCAGAGACCATGCATCTTTTCGGTGTTGCCTGTTCAGATGAATATACATGAAAAGATTATAACTTTACAATGTGATGAGGACTGGTACAAAGAGGTCAAAGGTTTTATCGAACAAAACACAATGATGGTACCACGATTTGAAGGATTTTCATTTCATAGTGACGGATTATTGAGGTTTAAAAGTCAGATTTATGTACCGCCAAACGACGAGTTGAGGATGTTGATCCTGAGCAAGGCTCATAGAGTAGTTTACATGGCTCACCTGAGAGTCACGAAGATGAGGTTAGACCTTAAAACCTTATTCTTCTAGAAGGGAATGAAGGCCGACATAGTCAACTATGTGTCCATATGTCTAGAGCGTCAACAGGTAAAGGCTGAACATAGACACCCAGCAGGATTACTTCAACCACATGCCATTCCAGAATCGAAATGGGAGGTTATTTCAATTGATTTTATTGTTGGATTGTCACTAACGATAAGGAGACATGAATCAATTTTCGTAGTAGTAGACACTCTGATGAAGAGTGCTCACTTTATTCCTATGCATACGACGCATCAGGCATCGGACATAGCTAGCGTTTTCATCAGTGAGATTGTGAGGCTACATGGCATGCCTAAGAAGATCATATCCGATCAAGGATCTGTGTTTACTGGATGATTTTGGACGAGTTTCCAAGAGGCCTTATGAACCCAACTTAACTTTAGTACTGTGTATCACCCAGAGACTGATGGGTAGATCGAATGAATGAACCAAACCTTGGAGTACATGTTTCAAATGTACATGATGGATAAACAAAAGCATTTTGAAGAATTCTTGCCACTAGTGGAGTTCGCTTACAACAACAGTTACCAGAGCACAATTAAGATGGCGCCTTTCGAATTTATTTATGAGCGACCATGTCAGATGCCCTAGAGTTGGGACTGGCTTTAGGATAGGGTCCTGGTGGGACCAGAAGCAATCCAACAAATGGAAGAGCAAATGAAAACCATAAGACAAAGGATTAAAGAAGCACAGGATCGACAGAAGAGTTATGCCGATGTGCACCGGGTCGACCGTAGTTACAAGGTCAACGATCGAGTCTTCTTATGGGTTAAACCGGTTAAGAGTTCGATCAAGTTTGGGAAGGGAGATAAAATCTCTCCTAGGTTCATGGGATCTTTCAAGATTGTGGAGAGAAAGGGGCCCATGGCCTATTGACTAGACTTGCCTGATTCCTTGAGCCATATGCACAATGTTTTTCATGTATCTGTTTTGAGACATTATATGAGTGATCCTACACATGTTATTGACATGAGTTCCTTGCAGGTATCGGATGAGGAAATTCTCACAGCTGAGTCGGTCCACATCTTAGATCACCACGTTCAACAATTACGACGTTGAACGGTAGATCAGGTCAAGGTCCAGTGGGACAATTATAGTCCGCACTCGGTGACCTAGGAGGACGCATATGATATGCGCCAACAATTTCCATTTTTGTTTGATAGATAGACATATGATACTATGATAAACTTATTCGACATTTATACTGTGAAACTTTAGGACGAAGTTTAGACCAAGAGAGGGTGTATGTAACATCTCTCTCTGGTGCACTGAGATAACTTATTCTTTGAGGACACTTGCTCGCAAGTGATCCGGATTATTATGATATTAAAACATTTGACTTTGATTATGATGCGTCATGGGTAGATGACATGTTGGTTTACTACATTGACATAGACAGGTGCTATTGACTTAGTTTTATTGAGTGTGTAGGGTTTTGGACCTTGAGGATGTAGAGGCATCAATGGAACCCCTTGGACTCTGTATCGAGTCAGGGAGTGTGCTATTGGGGTTTGATTTATTTACTGTGATATTAATACATTTGATTAGATGATATGATGTGGACATGTTTTGACATGATTTATTGATGATGAAGGCTGACGATAGCTTGTCGACTAGACTAAAATATGGAGTAAAGGGGTGACACATGAATACCAGAGAGATTGAAGGAGAGGTGTGGACAACAACCCTACCATAGTCTACTAGCACTCCCGCCGTGGCTCGAACTATAGGTTAACGATTACCTAGTTCGATAGGACCCATGATGCCATGAGGGAAAACTGCGACAGTCGCTCACGATGATTCTAAGGGGCATGCAATAAGGCAGGGGCCTTATTCCTTAGAGGCCCTTAGTCTCCCACAAGTTTGCCTAGCAGAGTGTTGACTCCAGGGGTTATTGATGTCTACCAATCAGTCAAGAGGCGAGTGACAACCTTGGAGCACGTGGTGCATCCTGAAGGGCACGTCGCCCAAAGAAACAGATGAGGCGAGTGGCACCCTTGGAGCACCTAGTGCATCCTAAAGGGCACGTCACATTGATGATGATAGAGGGAGGAACCTAGATGGCCCTAATATAGACAACACATTAAGAAATTTTAAAACAACTTCCCTAATTAAATGTCGTCCAGTTCAGAATCTAAGTTCTAAGCCTAAAACTTCTATAGGGGTAAAATTTTGTCTACCCTTAAGAAATTATACATATAAAAATAAAATAATAAAATTTAAACTAAAAACCACTTAAGTAATAGTTTTGGTCTTCATAAAGTTTTGGGGTAAAATGAAGAGAGTAAGAAATTAATTAAAATCAGTGGATATAAAATGTCAATAAGAAATTGATTTATTTTAACTTTTGATAATTTAAAAAGATACGCCCAAAGGGGTTGGATTCAATGGTGTAAAGCGAGGAGTTTTTCACCATTGGGCAAGGTTCAATTCTCGTGAGGGCTTTACCTGGAGCCATGGGGACACCTTGAGGTAGTGGTTGAACGTGTGGTTGCACCCAGAGATACTATAATAAATGGTATCGTGACCCGTGCACACATAAGTGGATCAAAGCCCACCCCCATGTCCTTCAACTTTTTCAGTCCCTGAGGTGTAGGATAGTCGGTGACGGAGGGTGTTGTTAAGCCACTCCGTGATGTTAAAGTCACCGGTTCGAAACCTGCGGGGACAAAAAATCCAAAAAATAAAAAAAAAATAAAAAAAATCCAACCATGTTAAGGGTTGGTGTGGCTCAGGCCGGGTGCGATCCCCGGGTGATTTTGATGGCTTAGATGCCCCTGAGTCGCGGTTTCTCAAGCCACAGGTTAATCGCAGGTCCCGCACAAATTAACAAACAAAAAAAAATAATTTAAAAAGATACTAAATTAATAATAAAAGTAAAAAGAGGATAATTTGCACAACTGTCTTTTCTAGCTCAAATAAAAAGGAATGAAGGAAATGTAAAAATTAGGAATTTAGGGAAAGGAGGTAACCTAAAGAGGGAAAGAGGGAAGCTCATGGTAAAATGTGGGAAACCAACTTAGGAAAGAATCGACATTTAAGAAATTTCTAATTTTGAACTCATTTAGAAATTTCCTTTTAGAGAAAGCTTTTAAAACATGTAAGGGAATCTAGGGACACCTAGGAGTAAATTTAGGAGTAACTCTAGGTGGGTGAGGGAATTGAGACAATAAATAAATTAAAGAAAATAATTATTGGAGGAAAGTGGGGGATGGATGACACTTGTACGAAGGAGAATTTTTAGAAGATTTTTATTAAAACTTAAATTAACTAAAATTTAGGGAAAGAATGGAAGTTCTAAAACTCTATAAAAGAAAGGAAGGAGAAGTAAGAAGGGGATTAGCTGTTAGCGTAACGTTACATTGTCGGACTAGTGAATTGACTGATTTACTTGTGGGAGTTGGGATTTCCAAGCTCGGAGAGGAGTGGTAGCTCGGCCTTGCGAGGCAAGCTGGGAGCTAGACGTACCATATGGATAGTGTGTGGCCCCTTTGTGGCTCGAGGGGCTAAGGGGGAAGCAGAGTACCCCTAGCGTTGGTTGGGAGGTACTGGTAAGGTCTGGACGGTTGGTGAGTGGGAGCAACACAGAGCACGTAGACGACACTCAGAGCAAGCGAACAGGCAACGATACGCATTTCTGTTGATGGATAGAATGTTGTAGGATGTATGTTTATATCTGCAGGTGTGTTGAGTAGGTAAATTGCTTGTGTAGTTTTATGACTGAAAATTTTATAACCTGGTTGATTGATTGGTTTATTAATCTCCCTGTGGTGTTTGACTGTGTCCCTTGCGTTTCTCCCACCATTCTCTTTGATTTACATTTTTGACTGCGTCTTATGTGTGCAAGGATAATTTAACTCTGTATTGATGATTCTGGCAAACTTTAAGTTTACGCTGATACATTTCCTAGCAATTTAAAATGTGATTAATTCTTTTACGGGAAAACTAAAATGTGATTAATTCTTTTCCTGGCGAAATTAAATCTGACTATCTATCTTACACCTATCCTATGAATCCCAATCTTCCACCTATATTTTTGGGCGAAACTACTGTGAGTTGAACATGAATTGGTGGATTCCATGCTTCCCATGCTCTGCAACCTTGTTAAACCTTCGCTGGCTATTTCACTCGGCGAGTTAGCTTTGGTGTTGTGCTCTCAGACCAAGATTGACCTCCACGACTGTGGTTTTTCCATTTTTCCCTTGTTGTCATGATTTTCTGGAATAAACCCTGAGCCCTTCTATTTTATATTTCATCAAATTCTTAAGTTGATAGTCGCAACAACTGGATGTTTAGCTCAGGTAAAACCCATAAATGTTTTTAAGGCGTGAATTGTAGCTAGTTTAAATCCTTACGGTGTTAATAAAGTTTCCAGTGGAGTACTGCTCTTATTTAATAATGGCACATCTTTAATCAATGGTAAAATTGGTTTGGTTACTATGAATTGGTTTCTGAATATTTGTGCTGGCAATTTCATTCTGGCATTTTCATTTTGCAAGATGGTTTCTGAAAATTCGTGCTGGCAATTTATCTCCGGCATTTTCGTTTGTATTTGTTCTGTAAATTTGTCTCTGGCGAATTTCGTCCCTGGCAAATGAAGTTCTTCCTCCTTAAATGTTCATTGATTTCTGGATTGTAGCTGCACGTTTTAAACCTTTGTTGTTCTCTGCATTTTAGATAGGAACCAAAAAAAATCTATTTACTCCTTCAATTCAACTCAAGCACAACCTCCTAAATAAACGAGATTTTGTTCCTTAAATTCAGAATTGCAACTTTACTCCTTGGCAATTGACCTAAACGTTCCTTAAGTTATGCCTAAAATTGTGCGCCCGAGAATTGCAACCAGTGAGCCCGTGCCCTTGGAAAAGGGGATAACATAATTTAATTTTAAGCTTAATTTCTCGCTACAACTATACTCTCTCCCAACGCCTTTACTGTCCCTACTTTCACACTTGTCGCGTTGTAGGTTTCCGCGCCCTGTTAATGATGGTTAGTTCATAATTGAGACAGTCCTGTCAGCATTATGGTATAAGTGGCCTTAGAGTATGGACAGTGTATTACCCTGATAAATGTGTATTGGAGTGATCTAGGGTTAATATTTTTTTGGTTCTCATCTTATTTAAAAAGTTTTAAAAGGGGAATGGTCGATATATAAAGCTATTGTTGTTTGCGTCGTTAAATGAAATAATTCTATTTTTTTTCTCTCCCATAAAATCTAGATATTTTAAATATTCTATTGATTGTGATTGGTCCTTAGTAGAGGTTGTCGTGGTTCTACTTCCTTGTTTGATCCTTGCTTCCTCACCTCCTTGAAATTATCTGTGATTGATTTCTCCCTTCCAGTCAATTGATAATTGTTGTAAAGATCTATGACAGAAAAAATTTAGATATATAATTCCTTATAGATCAACAAATGGTTAGTAAAATATTTTGGGAATCCAATAAATCCAATAAATCTATCTTATAATTGGGAAAAAGAATTTGAGTTAATATCGTTTAGTGGTTATCATTCTAATCTAAGTTTTGGATATTGTTTTAACATATTTGGGGTATGGTTTATTATAAATTGGAGACGATTTAACACAAATATTAATGGGTATTGTTTTAGCGGTTATTGTTCTAATGTAAATTGAAGTTTGATTTAATACAAGATGAGTATTGTTTTAATACAATTTGAATATCATTCTAATACAAATTGGATATTGTTTAATACAATTTGGGCATTGTTTCAATATAAATGTGGCTTTGTTTTAATATAAATTCTAGTGGTGATTGTTTAAAACCTTAGGAGGTATTGTTTTAATACAGCTGAGGTACAAGGAAAATGTTTTAAGTTTAGGTTCACCTCTTCGCCTTTCAACTTCTTGCTTAATCATTATTGTTATGGGATGTTGACGAAGTCGTTCCAGCTTGCGATACCCATTGAGATTGTCGATGTTTATTTTAAGATAAGGGTTACACTTGGTTATGTAAACTTTTGATGAGCTTGGTTGCTTACGGTAAGGGTTCTAGCTACCTGTGAATTTTATTGTTGAGTTTCTAGGATGATTGTCCTTATCTTAGTAGGTTGGTATGTTGAGTCGGGTGGGATGTAGACAGCTCCATGTTCCTCAGAATAGTTTCCAAGCCTGATACCTTAAATGGTTAAAATCGATGGGAACGTGGGCTTGAGCATTGCTTATGTGTCTTGGAGGTCCTAACCATTGTAGGGTAGGATGGGCTGGTAGTTTGTCTTGTTTATTGTCATTTGATCATCATTCAATGCATGCAGATACTCGATGTGTGTATTAGGTCATCATGTTGTCTTCTTCATTGTATGTGTCTTGTTCATCATCAGGTAGCGACGCAGAGTCGAATGTGTTTGTTACCCTTGCACACACGTGCACACATAATATAAAAAAAAAAAATTACTTTCTATAAGAGGTTCTTTGTCATAATGAGGAGGTTCATTACAACATCTAGTACCCAACTCGCCTTGCAAGGTTGATCTACCACTTGTTACCCGAGATGGATGTCCCAACTCCCACAAGATAATTTCAGCCAAGAACAAAATTCAGCAGCGTAATGTTACACATAAAGATGAGATCCATACTCCTCCTCCATCCCTTTTATAGAGTGTTTAAGTAATTAGTTTCCCAATTCCTCATTAATTTCTTTTTTCATAAATTTGTAATTAGGAAAAATCTTTCTCGTACACATGTCACCTAATCCCCTAGTTGCACTAGAAAATTAATTTTACTAATTAATTAATTATTCCCATTTCCCTCACGCACCTAAAACCATTCCTAAAAATGCCCGTAGGTGTCCCAAAACATCCTTACACTTCATAAATGACTTACGCCTTTACTAAATTCCTAGTTGAGTTCATAACTAGAAAGTTCTAAAGGCAAGATTCCTTACTAAGTTAGACATTTAGTTTTTTCCTTGTGTTTCCCTTTTTCTTTAAGTTTCCCCTTTTTCTTTAACTTTCCTATTTATTTTAAGTTTCCCTCTTTTTCCTTTTTTAACAAAAATAAAATTAGCAAGTGTAGATAAAACAACCATTTACCCTTTTTCTTCTTTAATTAAAAATTAAATTAACAAGTGTAGTTGAAACACCCATTTACTGTCTTTTCTTTTTATCTAAAATTAATTTAGTGAAATAGATAAAAGTTACCAATTCCCTTTTTGAATTTTAATCCTCCATTAAAATTTTGACTACAATAAATAAATTTGAATTTCTTACCCCCCTCTTCTTGTTACATGTTTATTTGTTATTATTATTTTGTTTTACCACAGGTTGTACTTAGACCTAGATTTCAATTTCACTAGGTTGGGAGACATTTTCTTCGGGAATATTGGTTTGAATATTACTTAAGACATCATTCATTTTAAGGTCGTCTAGGTTTATTCACTTATTAGTTAAAATCCCAACATGACCTTCAGAATGCACTAGGTTCTCCAAGGGTTCCACTCGCTTCTTTCTGTCTTCCTTGCGTGACGTTCCCTTCAAGATGCACTACATGCTCCAAGGGTGCCACTCGCCCCTTCCTTATTACGCACTCGTTAGAATCATCACGAGAGACTGTCACAGTCTTCCCTCACGAGATCATGGGTCTTCTCGAACTAGGTAATCATTAACCTACAGTTCGAGCCATGACACGAGTGCTAGTAGGTTGTGGAAGGGTTTTTGTTCACAACTGTCCCTCAAGTCTCTAGTTGTCCTGCATGATCCCTCTACTCCACATGTGAGTCTAGTCGGAAATCTATCGTCAACCTGCATCTATTAACAAATCATTTTAGCAACAATAATCAATCCGCATAACATACAATCATATGTACATGTGTCACATCAGTAAAATTCAAACCCAATAGTCCTCTCCCTGACTTGATCTAGAGTCCAATGGGTTTCATCGATGTCTCTTCATCCTCTATGTCCAAAGTCCTACACACTTAGGAGAACCCAGTCATTAACATTTGCCTATGTGAATACAACAAAATAACATGTCATCAATCCATAATAACTCATGATCATAATCAAATGGCCAATAGTATAATAGTCTGGATCACTTGCAAGCATGTGTCCTCAAAGAATAAGTTCGTTGAGAGTGCGCAAGAGAAGGATGTTACATACACCCCCTCTTGGTTTAAACTTTGTCCCGAAGTTTCTCAGTATATAAGTGCCGAAATAAAGTGTATCGTTGTATCATAAGTCTATATATCAAACAAAATAATGGAAATTGTTGATGCACATCATATGCATCCTCCCAGGTCGCCAAGTGTGGACTATAGTTGTCCCAAAAGACCTTGACCTAATCTATTGCTCGACATCGTAGATGTCGAATGTGATGGTCCAGGATACAGATCGACTCTACCTTGTGTGTACCCTCGTCCAATCCTGCAAGGAACTCATGTCAACAACATGAGTAGAATCACTAACATAATGTCTCAAAAAAGAGACGTGAAAGACATCGTGTGTATGCCTCAAAGAATCAGGCAAGGCTAGTGTTAAGAACCAAACATCAATATAGCATAGAAAAACCTCAGGAAAAGTACTCAACGCCTTGAAAAAGAGATAATTTCAGATAATAAGCCTCTTCGAGGGGAAAACCTCCTTTTACCCCACTTAAATGTTCAAGTACAAGATGATTCAAAATGAAAATGTCTCCTTGGTATATATAGGAGACTAGGAGGTATAATTACAACTAATGGCCTAAAGCCGACATAAATAAAATAACATTACTAATATAATAAGCCCCAATTAAGGGGTAATGAGCAAATATTAGGGCTTAACATGCCCCTCCCCTTGAGACAAGTGTTGTCCACAACACTTGAGTAACTCCGGATGCTTCTGTATAAAAGACTCATCTTCCCAAGTGGAATCTTCAGCCAGAAGTTTCCTCCATTTAATGAGATACTATGAAATGGATCTATTCCTCAGCTGGCGAATTCTTGTGTCAGTGGTGGCATCAGGCTCCAATATGATTTTTCCTTCCTCATCAAGTTCTGGAAATATAGTTTGAACTGGAATCTTGTCACCTATAACCTTCTTTATGCATGAAACATGGAAAACTTGGTGTACTCGTGAAGATGCAGGCAGCTCCAATTTGTATGCCATAGTACCAATCTTTTGCAATACCTTATAAGGTCCATATTAATTTGGTGATAATTTATTATCCTTATTGGATTGCTTGAGGGACATCTATTTGTATGGTTGTAGTCTTAAAAACACCCAATCTCCTACTTCAAAACTTCTTTCACTATGATGTTGATCTGCTTGTTGTTTCATGCGATTTTGTGCCATGGTCAGGTTGTCCTTTAAGATTTGGAGAATTTTTTGTTGATTCTCGATGTGATCTTCCACTACTTGAACCTTAGATTTTTATTTTAGAGAAGAAGTGATGGAAGGAGGGTGGTATCCATAAAGTGCCATAAATGG
>ML787128.1:0-27224 GCA_009831015.1 Picea engelmannii | reverse complement strand
AGAAAAGGGAAAAAGGGGTTAATTTCCACACCTGCCTTTTTGAGTTCTAAGTAAAAAGGGGAAAGAGGGAAAAATCTAAAATATTGGGAAACTAGGAAAAGAGGTAAACATAAAAAGGGAAAAAGGGGAACTTAAGGGAAAAATCGGAAATTCAAACTTAGTGAAGAATCTACCATTTAAGAGTTTTCTAATTTAAACTGAATTAGCAATTTAATAATAGGGAAAGCCTTTAAAACCTATAAGGGAATTTGGGGACACCTACGAGTGATTCTAGGAGTAACTCTAGGTGGGTGAGGGAAATAAGATAATTAATTAATTAAAGAAATTAATTAATGGAGGAATGTAGGGGATGGGTGATACTTGTACAAAGAAGAATTTTTAGGAATTTATTTTTAAAACTTTAATTAAATGAGATTTTAGGAAAGAAATGAAGTTTGAAACTCTATATAATGAAGGAATGAGAAGGATGAAGGGGATCCTCGGTTTGCATAACATTACACTGCAAAAATATCTACTTTACTGATTTACTTGTGGGAGCTGGGTGGAGAGGAGTGGTAGCTCGGCCTTGTGAGGTGAGTTGGGAGCTAGTCGAAATGTCTAGATAGTGTGTGTGGCCCCTTAGCAGATCGGGGGGATAAGGGGGAAGAAGAGTACCCCTAACATTGGTTGTACCCATGTGGGACGTCATTCACAGTGGGCGATCAACCAATGGTACGCTCTCTTCATTTTTTATGGTAGAAAGTATTAGAACTTATGCTTAGATCTACTTGTTTAATGGAGAAGTAACTAATGTTTTTAAATTGATGATTGAAACTTTCCTTAGCCTATCTCGACGGTTGTTGACTCACATGGCTATTGTTTTCCCTCTTGCCTTTACCCCTTGTTGTGTGGATTGTGACCTTCGTAGTGTTAGCCTTCATCCCTATCTCACCAATCCTCGCCTGAGTAGTCGGCTAGGAGCCTGATCTACGGTCGTCGCCTTAGCATTAAAATACCTATGGATCTCAATGCCCTGCTTTTTTGTGTGAGAATGATGAACGAAGGACATCCTATCATCCATCTACCTATGTTGTCCTCCCTAGGCTGATTGTTGTCTTCTGCCTTCTAGAAAAGTACCTCTCCGTATGGATTTCATGAAGCCTTGTTTGTTTATCACTGCATTTGTTTTTGTTCTCCATTCCTTGAGGGATTAACCTTGGAGTATTCTATGCGTGATTGAATCATCCCCGCCCTTCTCTGCGTTGGACCTCATGCCTATGTTTTAACATTGAGATGGTGATTTTATGTGCTATGTTGGGATAGCAGAATAGTGGATTACTCTACGTTTTCCTGGTATAGCAAGTGTAAATACATGAACCATGATTTTTATCTTTAAAGGCTGACGAAGAATTTATATAACATGAACATGAAATGGCCGTATTGTTATTATTGTTGAATCAAAGTGATATAAATTGCAGTTATACAATTGGAGCAAAGTTGTAAGTATTTTTATTATTGTTAATTCGCAGATATACAATTACAGTAATGTTGCTAGTATTGTTAATATTGTTAGTTTGCAGACATAAACCTCACACTAATGTTGTTAGTATGGTTAATGCTAAATCTAAGTTCGATCAGTGTAAATGTGGAAGACATCGTTGATTTATTGTGTGCCTGCGTTTTGACTTCTGTGACTACATTGTGAATCTGTGAAGGACAACGTATTTCAGTTTAGGTGATTGTCTGTGTGTTCAGCGTGTTGAGCATCGGGTTTTTCCTCCTTGGCTGTGATTGGGTTGAACCCGGAAGGCAGCGAACCAGTGGTCGTTACCCCTACATTTTACTTTTATTGGACAACGATTTATCCCTTCGATGGTCGGCCATTGCCAATAATTCTGAACATGTTTGCACACCTCAACCACTCATTTCTCTACTTTTCTATTATGGTAATCTCAGCAATCTATTATGGATTGACTGCGACGATGTGAAACGTGTTGGATAATGATTTCAGCTTTAATTGCAATTTTAGTGTTATTACGGTTGACTGCGACTGTGTGTCTACGTTATTAGCTTGTTGCATTACCTGGTAATTGCCCCGACGATTTTATTGCTCTATCCATGACCCCTTTGTGTGAAAATCTTGTCTATGTTTTTCTTGTTTGGAAATTGGTTGGGCGTCATTATTTTGTTGCATGCTGAGTGAGAGGGAACTTATTGATAACACAGTGTTAGAGACTCCCCTTGATTAAAGGACAACCTGCATGTTGTGTCAGCTACATTTTACAGATAGTGTGTCTTTCACGGAATGAATGCTTGTGTTTAGCGTGTCTGCATTTGGTAAATGACAAATAATTTCTGAAAGTCAACAATTTTTGGGGCATTACGGACACCATCTCATTCCCTAGTTTGCATTGTAAATTGTATCACCTATGACTAGCATTGCAAAACTGGTCTCCAAGCTCTCTCCATAGGAGAGTTCTCTATTTATTTCAATAGGCTCTCTTTGACCTAGTAGCACCTCCCCTTATGCAATGGAAAAATAAGAGGGAGAAATGGGAAACATGATCACTTATGGAAGCTCAAATGAAAATTCTAGCTATGTCAGGTGCCTGATATGTCGTATGCACAGGGATAAAGTGAGCACTCTTTGTCAGAGTGTCTACTACTATGCAAATCGAGTCGTGTCTCCTTGCCATCAGTGGAAATCCAAAAATAAAATCCATCGAAATAACCTCCAATTTTGATTCTGGAATAACGTGTGGTGGTAGTAATCTTGTTGGATGTCCTGCTGACATTCTAGACATCTGGCCACATAGTTAATTGTGTCTTCCTTCATTCCCTTCTAGAAGAAGAAGGGTTTAAGGTCTGCCCTCATCTTCATGACTCTCGGGTGAGCCATGTAAATGTCTCTATGTGCCTCGCTCAGGATCCACATCCTCAACTCGTCGTTCAACAGTACGTAGATCCAATTTTTGAAACTCAATAAACCATCTCTATCAAGAAAATCCTCCAAATCGTGGTACCATCATTGTGTTTTGTCCGATAAAACCCTCAAACTCTTGTACCAATCGTCGTCATGCTGTAAAGTTAGAATCCTTTTATGTAGATTCGTCTAAAGAGGCAGCATCGAAAAGATGCATGGTCTCCGACTCAAAGCATCTGCCACTCGGTTCACTGTTCCTTTTATGTAAGTAATCTCGAAGTCATACTCGCTAAGCAATTCCGACCAATATCATTGTCGTGCGTTCCGGTTTCTTTGTGTAAAGATGTGTTGTAGTCCACATTGGTCAATCTTTAGTTTGCAATTTTTTTCCAACAAGGTAGTGCCTCCAAACCTTCAAGGCAGATACGATGGCTAGCAACTCTATATCATGCATCGCGTAGTTCTCCTCATGCCTTCTTAGTTTCCTCGAAATGTAAGCGATCACTCATCCATATTGCATCAATATTCTTCCTAAGCCTTCCTTGGATGTGTCAGTGCATACCAAGAAGTCTGTGTCCATGTCTGGGACCTTTAGTATCAGTGTTGTAGTCAACAACTCCTTGAGCCTATGCAATGCTTCCGCGCATTTCTCGGTCCAAACAAACTTCTTTTTTTTCTTCTACAATTCCGTGATCGGATTTGATATGTTCTAAAACCCTCGACAAACCGTCGATAGTATCCTACTAAATCCAGGAAGCTATGCACTTCTAGGACATTCATTGATGCAGGTCATTCCCTAATGGCCTCAACCTTTGTTGGATCCACATCGATCCCTCACCGGAGATCACGTGCCCTAAGTAGTCGATCTTCAACTCATAAAATGAGCATTTGGATAACCTCCCATACATTTTGTGCTCTCGTAGACATTGTAGTACCGAGTGAAAGTGGTCATCATGTTCCTCCATCGTTCGAGAGTAAATAAAAATATCGTCGATGTATACTTGGACGAAATTGTCCAAGTACTCGTGGAACACCCCATTCATCAAACTCATAAATACCCCTGGGGCGTTTGTCAATCCAAATGGTAAAACAATAAACTCATAATGTCCAAAACTCGTGTTAAAGGTGGTCTTAGGGACGTCATCTTCCTAAATCCGCAACTGGTAATACCCTGATCGCAAATCGATCCTAGAGAACATCGTCGCACCCTTCATTTGATCGAACAAATCATTAATCCTCGGCAACAGATATTGATTCTTGACCATGGACTTGTTCAATTGATGGTATTCAATGCAGAGCCTCCATGACCCCTTCTTTCTTCATATGAAATTAACAGGTGCACCCCATGCTGACACACTTGGACGTATCAGTTGCAGGTCCAACATCTCCTTCAGTTACATTTTCAACTCTTGTAACTCCGGAGTCGACATCCGATAAGGTGTGCTTACTATCGGTTCAGTCCCCTGTTTTAGGTCTATAGTAAACTCTAATTCCCTCTCTGACGGCATCCCCGGTAACTCCTCTAGAAATACGTCGATAAGCTCTCTCACCACTGGAAGGTGTTCTAAACCTATCGCTAATTCCCTTCTCATTTAACGCAAGGATCACATAAATCTTCCACCCCTTGTGCATGTTCTTTCGTAGTTGTAAGGAAGAGATGAACCTCAGGGAAACTCCCTGGTTCTGCCCTACAATCCCACATCTTTGTCCCTCGTCACCAACTAATATCAACCATTTCGTCTTACAGTTGAGTATCACCTCATGCGATTCCAACCAGTCCATACCAAATATGACATCATAAGGTCCTAGGATCATGATGTACAGGTTGGTCCTTGTGACAAACTCTCTGAGGTTAAGGATACAACCTGTAACCTTTCCTCCAACCTTTTGTTTGGCTCTCGAGGCCATCTCTATGAAGGTAAACTCATTTCATTCGACTGCCTTTACCTTAGTCCCTTAGCGTTGCACCAAGAATGAAACTCTCGGTATCACCAGGATCTATCAAGACTAAGGATCTGGTCAGCGACGCTACCTAAAGTCTAGGGCACAGTTGATGGGTGCTCTTCTTGGTGGTTATTCACTGCTGCAAGAATCTGATGGGCCTTGCCCAAACTCCGACGATAGTGGGTTCGACTGATCCAGATGCTCCGGCCCCTTCTACTGGGCATTAATGTGGGGAATGTGGCTCCCCACAACCCCACACACCTTCTTCGGTCCAGTAATCCTAGTACCCAAAGTAGAAGCTCAATCCTAATGCTAAGGTCATCACAAACTTTTTGACCTTAAGTCTCTTGGTAAGGGTGTAGAGCAGATCAAAGTGACTCCAAAAATGGGCCTTGTACTCGGGTACTGTACGGCCGCCTTGTCGCAAGGTGTCGAACTCGTTGAGTTGATGCTCAATAAATTCCTTAGAAAGATACCTCTCCTTGAACCGTCCCTCAAACAGTTCTTATGACACTTCACCGACAACCACGTTCAAAAGTGGCAGGAGTGTCTTCCACCATAAAAGAGCGCTCCCTTTCATTCAAAATACCACCATGTAGACCTTCAAGATGGAGGTCATAATCGTGAATCCTGAAGCACAATGATTTTCTCTATAACCAATCCTCGACGACACAGTCGTCCGCGACACTCGTGGGCTCGAGAAATAAACTCTCTCGAGTTCTCGATGGGTGTTAAAGGTACTAGCAAGGGAGTGTTGTGGACCCTTAGGGGTACATTTGCCTTGGTCTTATATCAGTACTGATGGTGGATCAAGGCCTCTGACATTCCCTGAAAGAACCTTGTCAAGCCATCATCATCCATTATAACAATCAGATCTAGCCCAAGGATTTGTTCCTTCCCTTGATATTAGACTCCGAGGATGTGATGCTTCTGGAGGTGTCACACCTCCGTCCATGGCACCCGCTATGAACCTTTGTGGCGTCCTCTAGTCGACATCACCAAAAGAACACATTAAAGTTTTTAGTTAGTGCTAAGTCAACTCAAGGGTTCCCTGCAGTGGAAAGATGGTGATCCATAGTCGCAGGATTGAACCCGCTCTGATACCATATGTAACGCCCCCTTCGTTACGACTATGAGCGAAACAATTTATTTTTTTTCCTTTTTTTAAAAAGGCAAGAAGGCAAAGACGAAAACAATTAGCCATACAACCTGGTGACTATCATCATGCCCATAGGTTGGGCACCCACCCACAATGACTCGACACGCTAGCACCTCGAGCAACTGGGTGGAACAGACAAAAATACTGAAAGAAAGAAACGACTACCAACTAAGGGACATCATCTCCAATCGAGACACGACGGTTTGACGACTAAAACTAAAAACCTCTATGGTGCACGATCTAAGTGCACAAGGTCTAAAGAAAGCCTACATCAATTAAAGGATGCAAGTGGCCCTCTTAAGATTATCGAAAGAATCCTACTAAGGTCGTGATAGATGAGATTAACAATGAACATCACCAACAAGGTACACAGAGGGATTGGTGCTCTTGATTAAATTACAATCCTATATCGGCAATCATGATAGAACCAATACTAAAATTTTGCCATCCCCCGCAATCCTGAAATTCTAAAATCCTGAAAAATTGTAAATTCTTTTGAATTTTGAATTATGTATGAAATTCTAATTCATATGAAGTTGAATAAGGTTGCAACCACTCTCAAACATCTTCCAACTATTAATGGTAATGCTAAAAATTTAAGTAAAGAAAAAGAAAATGAAAGATAAAAGAGAATGTCAACTTTTACTTTAAAAATTTAATATCGCCAGTTATGGCTTCCAACAAAAATAAAGTCTCAAAAGTGACCCAAAAATCAATTCCAATCTTACATTGGCATTTATTTCATAGCCTTGGTAATTGTTTTTTTCAAAAAAATTACAATGGTTAGAAAAATCATCTTGTCACGATTTCTTCAAAATTTGTCTCGACAAATTTTGTTTTGTGTTTGAAATCACACTTCAATGAGATGTTGGCTATTTTTTTCATTTATGAGATATTATCCTTGAAATATTTCATCATTTCTTTTATATTGCTTAATAAGAATCACACTGAAATTGTATCTTCCTTGATGTTGATTATTGTCACCCAAATCTGCACTTGAAAATATCAAGGCCCTAATACATTTAAGGAAATTTTGGTACAATGTTGGAGGTAATCCCTATTATTAGGGTCACTTCAAAAGCTTGGTTGGTGAAGGAAAACCCATACCATTCAAACCTATACATTGAACTGCAGAAGGTCGTTCTTGAGTTGAATATAAGGACATGGATGGAGCATGGGTTGAGATTTGATTCCAACAAATAATTCCCTCTGTTTCACCTCCATGAAAATACATAAATAATGAAGGCCTCCTCCATTGATTTGCTTAAGTTTGTTTGATGCAAAGTCATGCTACTAGTTTTTTTGTTTTTTTTTTGCCGAGATTGAGAAGCCCATTACTCCAATCTTTAATTTGAGCTTCCATAAGTGATCATGTTTCCCATTTCTCCCTCTTATTTTTCCATTGCATAAGGGGAGGTGCTACTAGGTCAAAGAGAGCCCATTGAAATAAATAGAGAATCCTCCCATGGAGAGAGCTTGGAGACCAGTTTTGCAATGCTAGTCACAAGTGATACAATTTACAATGCAAACTAGGGAATGAGATGGTGTCTGTAACGCCCCAAAAATTGCTGACATTCACAAATTATTTGTCATTTACCAAATGCAGACACGCTGAACGCGGGCATTCATTTCGTGAAAGACACACTGTTTGTAAAATGGAGCTGACACAACACATAGGTTGTCCTTTAATCAAGGGGAGTCGCTAACACTGTGCTATCAATAAATTCTCTCTCACTCGGCATGCAACGCAATAATTATGCCCAACCAATTTCCAGACAAGAAAAACGTAGAAAAGGTTTGCACACAAAGGGGTCACAAATAGAGAAATAAAATCATTGGGGAAATTACCAAGTAATGCAACAAGCTAATAACGTAGACACACAATCGTAGTCAACCGTAATAACACTAAAATCACAATTAAAGTCGAAATCGTTGTCCAACACGTTTCACACCATCGCAGTCAATCCATAATAGATTTTTGAGATTACCATAACAAAAAAGTAGAGAAACAAGTGGTTGAGGAGTGCAAACGTGCGTAGAATTATTGGCAATGGCTGACCATCGAAGGGGTAAGTCATTGTCCGGTAAAAGTAAAATGCAGGGGTAACCACTACTAGTTTGTTGTCTTCCGGGTTCAACCCAATCGCAGCCAAGGAGGACAAAACCAATGCTCAACACATTGAACACACAGACAATCACATAAATGGAAATATGTTGTCCTTCACAGATTCACAATGCAGTCACATAAGTCAAAACACAGGCACACAATAAATCAATGTTGTCTTCCACATTTACACTGATTGAACTCAGATTTAGCATTAACCATACTAACAACATCACTGCGAGGTGTATGTCTGCAAACTAACAATATTAACAATACTAACGATACTGCAATCGTATATCTGTGAATTAACAATAATAAAAATACTAACAACTTTCCTGCGATTGTATAACTGCAATTTATATCACTCCAACTCAACAATAATAACAATACAGCCATTTCATGTTCATGTTATATAAATTCTTGATCACCCTTCAAAGATAAAAATCATTGTTCATGTATTTACACTTGCTATACCAGAAAAACCTGGAGTAATCCACTATTCTTCTATCCCAACATAGCACATAAAATCACCATCTCAATGTGAAAACACATGCATGAGGTCCAACGCAGACAAGGGTAGGGATGATTCAATCAAGTGCATAAAAATCCAAGGTTAATCCCTCGAGGTGTGGAGAACAAAAACAAATGCAGAGATAAACCAACAAGGGTGCATGAAATCGATACGCAGAGGTACTTTTCTAGAAGGCGCAAGACAACAATCAGCCTAGGGAGGACAACACAGGTAGATGGCTAACAGGACGTCCTTCACTCATCATCCTCACACAGAAAAGAAGGGCTTTGAGATTCATAGGTCTTATAACGCTAAGGCGATGACCATAGATCAAGCTCTGGTCGGACTACTCAGGCAAGGACTCGTGAGCTAGGGATGAAGGCTACCACTATGAAGGTCACAATCCACACAACAAGGGGTCAAGACAAGCGGGAAAACGATAGCCATGGGAGTCAACAACTGTCGAGCTAGGCTAAGGAAAGTTTCAGTCATCAATTTAAAAACATTAGTTACTTCATCATTAAATAAGAAGATCTAAGCATATGTCCTAATACTTTCTACCATACAAAATGAAGAGAGCGTACCATTGCCTAATCGCCCACTCTGAATGACGTCCCGCGGGCTCCGTGCAACTCCTGCTCACCGACCGTCGAGACTTCAGCGGTACCTCCCAGCCAATGCTAGGGGTACTCTTCTTCCCCCTCAGCCCCACGAGCCACAAAGGGGCCACACACACCATCCAGAGATTTTGACTAGCTCCTAGCTTGCCTCACAAAGTCGAGCTACCACTCCTCTCTGAGCTAGGTATCCCAACTCCCGCAAGTAAATAAGTCAAGTAGATATTTCTGCAGCGTAACATTATGCAAACCAAAGATCCCCTTCATCCTTCTCATTCCTTCATTATATAGAGTTTTGAACTTCCTTTCTTTCCTAAAATCTCATTTAATTAAAGTTTTAAAAATAAATTCCTAAAAATTATTCTTCGTACAAGTGTCACCCATCCCCTACATTCCTCCATTAATTGTTTTCTTTAATTAATTAATTATCTTATTTCCCTCACCCACCAAGAGTTACTCCTAAAATCACTCCTAGGTGTCCCAAAATTCCCTTACAGGTTTTAAAGGCTTTCCCTATTATTAAATTGCTAATTCAATTTAAATTAGAAAACTCTTAAATGGTAGATTCTTCACTAAGTTTGACTTTTTACTTTTTCCCTTAAGTTCTCCTTTTTCCCTTTTTATGTTTACCTTTTTTCCTAGTTTCCCAATATTTTAGATTTTTCCCTCTTTCCCCTTTTTACTTAGAACTCAAAAAGGCAGGTGTGGAAATTAACCCCTTTTTCCCTTTTCTTATTTATTTAGTATATTTTAAATTATCAAAGCAATAAAACAATTAATTTCTTACTCTCTTCATGTTACAAGATTTTACTAAGGTCACATTTATTATTCATGTGGTTATTATTATTATTATTATTATTATTTTATAGAGAGATAAAATTTTACCACTAACATAGTTTAGACTTAAACCTTAAATTTTTGTATTGGGTGACATTTAATTCAGGAAATTGTTTTAAGAATACTTAACACGTTATTCGTCCTAATGCCATCTAGGTTCATTCCTCTATCATCAACAATGCGACGTGCCCTTCAGGACACACTAGGTGCTCCAAGGGTGCCACTCGCCACATATGTTCCCTTGCGCGATGTGCCCTTCAGGACACACTACTTGCTCCAAGGGTTCCACTCGCCATTCTCTATTTTTCTTGCGCGACGTGCCCTTCAGGATGCACCACGTGCTGCAAGGGTGCCACTTGCCTCTTGACTGACTTGGTAGACATCAATAACCCCTGGAGTCAATACTCCACCAAGTGAACTTGTGGGAGACTAAGGGCCTCTAAGGAATAAGTCCCCCTCCTTATTTTGCGCCCCTTAGAATCATCGTGAGCGACTGTCGCAGTCTACCCTCATGACATCGTGGGTCCTCTCGAACTAGGTAATTGTTAACCTACAGTTTGAGCCACAAGGGGAGTGCTAGTAGGTTGTGGCAGGGTTGCTGACCACCCCTCTCCCTCAACATCTCTGGTAGTCATGCGTGAACCCTTTACTCCACATGTGAGTCTGGTCGGAAAGCTATCGTTAGCCTGCATCATCAATGAATCATGCCAGAATATATCCATATCAAATCATCTAATTAGAAGCACTAAAATCACAGTGAAACAATCAAACCCCAATGGTACACTCCCCGGCTCGTTCCAGAGTCCAAGGGGTTCCATCGATGCCTCAACATCCTCAAGGTCCAAAGTCCTGCACACTCAGTAAAACCGAGTCAATAACACCTGTCTATGGCAATGTAGTTAAACCATGTCATCAACCCATAACGCCTCATAATCAAAATCAAATGTTTTAATAGCATAATAATCTGGATCACTTGCGAGCAAGTGTCCTCTAAGAATAAGTTCACTCAGTGCGGCAGAGCGGGATGTTACACGAGGCCTTTTGTAAACTAGCCCAAAATCATCCAGTAAACATCGATCCTCTATCGGATATAATCCAGTTAGGCATGCCATGTAGCCTCATGATCTCACTGATGGAATCTCTAGCTATGTCAGGTGCCTGATATGTTGTATGTACAAGAATAAAATGAACACTCTTCATTAGAGTGTCGACTATAACAAAAAACAATTCATGTCTCCTTTCCTTCAGTGGCAATACAACAATGAAATCCATCGAAATGACCTCCCATTTCGATTTTGGAATAGTGTGGATGTAGTAATCCTCCCAGATGTTTATGTTCATCCTGCACCTACTGACATTCTAGACATCTTTCCACATAGTTAGTTGTGTTTTCCTTCATTCATTTCTAGAAGAATAAGGGTTTAGGGTCTTCCCTCATCTTCGTGACTCCTAGTTGAGCCATGCACACTACTCTATGAGGCTCATTTAGGATCAAATTTCTAAACCTATCATTGGGTGGTATGTAAACTTGACCTTTAAATATCAATGATCTGTCATTGTCCATAGTAAATATTTCAAATGTTGGTACCATTGTTGTGTTTTTTCCAATAAAATCCTTTACCTCTTTGTACAAGTCATCATCATGCTATAAAGTTAGAATCTTTTCACGCAAATTCGTCTGAAGATGAAATCACTGAAAATATGTGTCATCTTCGACTCAACGCATCTACCACTTTGTTCACTGTCCCTTTTATGTAAGAAATCCCAAAATCATACTCACTAAGAAATTCTGACCAACGCCATTGTCGCGCGTTCAAGTATATTTGCATAAATATGTGTTGTAGTCCACAGTGGTTCATTTTTATTTCAAATTTTTTTCCAATCTGGTAATGTCTCCAAATTCTCAATGCATAAACAATTTCTATCAACTCCAAATCTCGCGTTGCATAATTTTCCGCATGCCATCTCAACTTTGTCAAGATGTAATCAATCGCTCGACCATCTTTCATCAAGTCCCTGCCTAATCCATCCTTGAATGCATCAGTGCATACCAATAAGTCTATGTCCATGTCAAGGACCTTTAGTATCGGTGTTGCTATCAACAACTTCTTGAGCCTTTGAAATGATTTCGCACACTTGTCGATCCAAATAAACTTCTTTTTCTTCTTCTGCAATTTCGTAATCGGATTTTCTATCTTCAAAAATCCATCGACGAACCGTCGATAGTATCCTTCTAAACCCATGAAGCTACGCACTTCGAGGACATTCATCGAGGCAAGCCATTCCATAGTAGCCTCGACCTTTGCAGGATCCACAATGATACCTTCATCGGAGATGACATGACCTAAGTAGTGAATCTTTGATTGATAAATGAGCATTTAGACAATTTCCCACACAATTTTTTGTCTCCCAGACATTGTAGTACCCAACGCAAGTGCTCGTCATGCTCCTCCATTGTCTGGGAGTAAATCAAAATATCTTCAATGAATACTTGGACGAAATTGTCCAAGTATTCACAGAACACCTCATTCATCAAACTCATAAATACCCTCGAGGCATTCGTTAGTCCAAAAGGTAAAACAATAAACTTGTAATGTCCAAACCTATTTTTAAAGGTAGTCTTAGGGATGTCATCCTCCTTGATCCATAACTAGTGATCCCTCGATCTCAATTCTATCTTTGAAAACACCATCGTGTCTTTCATTTGATCAACAGATCATCAATCCTTGACAACAAATATTGATTCTTGATCGTTTTCTTTCTCAATTGACGGTATTAAATGTAGAGTCTCCACGACCCATCCTTCTTTCGAATTACAATAATAGGCGCACCTGCATGGTGACAGATCGAGACGTATAAGTCCAAGGTCCAACAACTCCTTCAGTTTCATTTTCAACTCCTCTAAATCGAGAGTCGACATCCGATAAGGCGTTATTGTTATCAGTTCAGTCCCTGATTTTAGGTCTATGGTAAATTTCAATTCCCTCTCAAGAGGCATCTCAGGTAACTTCTCAAGGAAGACGTCCACAAACTTACTTTCCATTGGAAGGTGTTCTAGACCTTCCACTAATCCCTTCTCGTTTAACGCAAGGATACACAAATATTACATCCCTTGCGCAAGCTCTTCTGTAGTTGTAAGGAAGAGATGAATCTTAGGGAAACTCCCTGGTTCTGATCTACAATCATGCGTCTTTGTCCCTCATCATCGACCAAGTTCAATCGTTTCGTCTCATAGTTGAGTATTGCCTTATGCGATTCCAACCAGTCTGTATCATTCATGACATCATAAGATCCTAAGATCGTGACGTACAAGTTGTCCCTAGTGACAAATTCTCCCAGGTTAAGGCTACACCTCGTAAACTTCCCACCAACCTTATGTTTAGCTCCCGAAGCCATTTATACAAGATAAACTTATCCTGTTCGACTGCCTTTACCATAATTCTATTTAGTGTTGCCCCAAAAATGAAACTCTCTATAGCACCTAGATCTATCAAAATACTAAGGGTCTGGCTAGCGACGGTACCTGACGTCTAGAGAACAATCGACTGGTGCTCTTCCTGACAGTTATTCACCGCTGCATGAATCTGATGGGCCTTACCCAAATCTCTCACGGTAGTGGATCTCGCTGATCGAGATGCTCTATTCCTTCTCCCAGGACTGTTCCTCAAATAGTTCCCATGACATTTCTTCGACTTCCATGTTCAATTGTGGTAGGAGCGACTTCCACCATAGAAGAGCGCTCCCCTTTAGTTGAAACATCGCCATACGGGCCTTCATGTTAGAGGTAGTCGCGAAGTGAAAAGCACATTGCCATACTCTCCAACCATGCCTTGACGGTTAAGCCATCCATAACACTCGTGTACGTGAGAACTTATCCCTCTCGAGTTCTCGGAGAAAGATAACGGTACTGGCTAGGGCGCACTGCAGACCCTCAGGGGTACAGGTGCCTGACATCATCCCAGTACAGATGGTGAATCAAGGCCTCTGATAATCTATGGAAGGACCTTGTCAGACCATAATCATCCATTACAACAATCAGATCTAGCCTAATGACATGTTCCTCTCCTTGGGGTATAGACTCTGAGGGCACATGTACTTCTCGAGGCATCGCACCTCCTTCCACGACACCACACTCCGAATCTTTGTGGCATCCTCTAATCGAGATCACTACATGGACATGTCAAACTTTTTAGATAGTGGTAGCTTAATATTTAAGGTTTTACTATAGTGGAGAGCATGGCGATCCACAGTGGCAGGGTTGAACCCACTCTAATACCATATGTAACATCCCCATCGTTACGACTATGTGACATAATACAAAAGTTTTTTTTTTTTTTTCAAAAGAAGGACGGCGACAACGACAACACTTAATCAACACGACTTGACAACGAACACAACTTACACATTTAGGAAACAAAAAACAAAGACTCATCATACTAACACATCATGCATTTGGATGAAACATGCGACAATCAAAGGATAGGTAAAAACGACTACCCACCAGTCACATGCAAGACAACTCCTACGAGCTAAAGGATAGCATCAATGAACCGACGCAACGTCTTTGATGACCAATAACTAGAACCTTCCCGGTGAGTGAGAGACAACACAGATGACATAAAAAAAGTACCCCCATAAAAACAACAGTCTCAACCACATCGGGTGGCACACGATCCTAAGTTGGTTCATCGTGTGCGCTTCTTGATCCATGTGCATAATGATCCAATCTCAAGAATCATGTTGCCACAGGGTGATGGACAAACTAGGGACCCATGCCCAACCACACTAATTCCAACCCTTCGTCCCAACATAAAACCCTGCAATGCAACAACCTTACAAAAATACACTCAATAATTCAATATGTCCTTCTCTATTTCCTTGTTGGGAGAACAATTAAGGCTGCTATAAGGCAATGATCCCAGTACTTAAAATCAAACAAGTAAGATTGAGGTAAGGTAAAAAACAATAGGGGCGATGAATGCATTAAACGTCCTTAAACCATTGATCTAAAGGCAAAAGCAATTGTTAATCTAATCGAAGGGGTAAATTCTCATAATTCAATCATCAATAACTAGCTATATCGCCATTGAAACTGAAACTATATTGCTATCTTATGTGAATATATGTGTTGTCTTTAAATATAAATTTGTTTTCTTTCAATTGTAAAATTGAAACATATATAAGTATTTTCCTAAAGATGAGTTCGCTATACTTTAATTGGAACCAAATATGGAACATGTCTTTTAAATAATGTAGAACATGTCTTTTAGAACAAAATTTTCTATCTAGTAAGAAGTCATAAAACAATATTGTAAAGAGAATCGCTAACTGAATTTGCTATCTAAATTGTAAACAATGTTCACTATGTGAAAGTTATAATGCTATCCATTAGCAATATCGTTGTCTAATACTAATGAAACCTAATAAGGATATTGCTTTCAAATAAAAATTGCTATCCATTAAAAGTATGATCACACGGTCTTATTAAATAAATGTGAGATTGTTGTGTGACAAAAATATGCTAAGGCTCTCTATTAGATGTATGATGTGGTTTTTTATCAAAGTATGATATCGTTGATTATTAATCAGGATATTGCTATCCAGAATCTAAATACACACACTTATTGCAATTATATTTCAATTATAGACATACTTATTAATAAATTAGTTGCCAAGAATTTAAACGCAACAACCATCACACGCAGCCATGCTCAGCCATGAGTTCGGCTGTCATTTATATGCAAACATTGTCCATTAAAATGCATATTCAATTGTTATTCTATAATTCAAATAGATGTATATTTAGATAATTCAATTTGATGCCTATGTATAAATGTTATTTCATTACACCAACATAATGCTATTTAATATCGTTTTCATGTATATACAAGTGCTAAAAACGCAGACCAATTAGTGATAAACATGTTGTCCCTTAACAAACAAATAACCAAATCGTTGTCCACTTATATATCATTGCCTTACAAATAGAATCTCGATCATATAACATAATGCTATTTATTAAACCAACTTAATGCTATTTAATAACGCTGTCATATATATACAAGTGCTAACAACGCAGACCAACTAATGATAAACAAGCTGTAACATATAATTTCGTTGCCTAAAATGCACTATCAGCAAACATATCAAAGTGCCAAGAGATATCGTTGTTTGAAAGGAACAAAGATGAGATATCGCTGTCACAAAAATCGCAGGTATATTAAATTCGTAAATTCATAAGTTATGTGATAGCATACATCTTAATAGTTAAAAAACATATTCGTTGCCAATAAAAACGCAGCCCTACGCAGCCCTCACAACCGTTTAAAAAGGATTCGCTGCCAATAAACGCAGACCTCTCAACAGTTATAAAAAACGATTAGCGGCCAATAAAAACGCACGTATAACACAATGAAATTCGTGGGTAATTATATCATTGTACAAATGTGCCACAAAAATCGATGAGCCAAATGCAAGATAACGCTGTCATACTATATAAGAAATCGCAGAGAAATTATATGTGAAGTTGCTGTCATTTATATACATGGATTCGCTGAGCCAAATGCAAGATAACACTGTCATACTATATAAGAAATCACAGACGTAAAAATCGCCAGAATCTTGGTGCAATAACTCTGCAATGTGTCACGAAATGGGTAGGGTGGAAACTGTGTAGCGTGCCACGAAAAATCGTGGATGGATGTTGGGTAAAATTCCTAGAAACTCGTGTTGAATGCTGGAATATGTGCAAGGCGAAAATCATGGTTGAATGCCTAGTACTATGCCCAAAAAATCGTGTGGAATGCTGGGTATATCGTGGTTCAAGAAAAAAGAGATTTTTCCCACTCAAAACGCTGGGGTTCAATGATCAACATGCAGAGATTATCAAGTGTAAGCAGTAAAAAAAAGGTAGTAATAATTGTATTAAAACATAGCCAATATGTGGTCAATAAAACACAAAGTAAAATAATATAAATGTATAACTGTAAAAATTGGTGAATATATGTGTAAAACGTAGAGTTGATCATTCAGGGAAATGCAAATATAATAATTCAAGGAAATGCATAGTTTTATCAAGAAAAATGGGAAGATACTCAATCACAAGAATGCACAAGGACCAATTGTTCGACAATGAGTCAATAAAAAACACAAGTATACTCATTCACAAGCAGGCACAAGGATCAAGGACTAATCATAAGAGAGAAAGATAGAGATAAGTAAGGGATAGATAACTGGGAAAAAAAAATTATCCTTCAGTCATCATCCATGCACAGGAAAGCAAGGAAATTGAATCTATAGGCCTTTAAACACTGAAGTGACGACCGTCGATTCGGCTCCTGATTGACTGCTCAAGAACAATCTGATGACTAAAGAGATAAGGGAAAAAGACAAATTTCTTCGGAATAATCAATAAAACAAACATAGTTTAATCATAGCAATCAGAAGTTGGGTTCGCCATAGGAAATCAATTTTGAATATAGTAAGCATATGGATTTACAATTATCGTATGAAAGCAAGTGCAAGTAAGCTCATGGAAATGAAATCTTCGACCGAGAACAGAAAAATAACATGTGTAATTTAAAATTTTATTGCAAGTAACAACCTTAGCAAGCATACCTTAGTCAAACATGAATGCTTCAAAGTTATTCTCCTGCACACTCTTTGTCTATCTCCCACTTTCCAATGTATGTGACCTCACCGGTACCTCCAAGTCAATGCTAGGTGTACTCTTCTCCCCCTCCATCCCCTGAGCAGCAAAGGGGCCACCCACACAATACTAGAGAACAACTAGCACCAGCTCATGTGATGCAGGACCATCGTTGGAAAGCTCGCGGGGCAAGAGTTATCAGTGTTTGAGAATCTGTACAGGAGCTCAACGCTGGCAGTCACAACAGATATTTTGAAGCCCGCTTTAACTTAGTGCCGGATTTTACCTTTTGAGGCATGCTCGATCCCAGTGTCAGAATTACCCTTCTAGACACGTTTGGATAATTGCAAGCAGAGAAGGAGTTTCCATTACTGCTCGGGAATGCAACTGGTATAGATGGTTGTTAGGTTAAGTTATAGAGTAGACAAGTATCTAGGGGGAACCCCAAGAGCCCTCTCAGATAAGTAGAGGTTTTTTACGCCCAAATGAGGCTGGTTAGAAAGTAGATTTGGAAGCTGCAAGTTAGTAGGAGATTCTTTAGTTTTCGTTTTGATCACAGTTGTAACCATTTTTTTCACTTATGAATATAACAGAGGGAAAAATGAACCAATGCATGGAGTGAACATTGTTTGCAATTCTCTGTTACTGTGTTTTCATGAATGAGTGAATGAATTCATTATGAGTAAATGGAACTGTGAATGCTAGGATAAGTTTCAATTGTTTCTCTTTTGTTGGAGTGGTGCAAGGTGTGCACACATAAAGCAAGGAGTTCCTTAAAAGGGTCTGTTATGATTCCGAAGCTCGGAAGAGATAACACAGAAAATTTCCCTTTGCAAGGAGTGGAAAGAGACTCGTGCAAGACATGCACAATCGTCTGCAATGGTTCAAAACTTTTTGTAAAGATCTAGAGCAAGGTGTGCACAAACCCGAGATTTGATTAAGTGTCGAGGAGACTTTTCAAGGAATCGAAGAATTAGAGGAAAAGAACGTCGGAAGAGAGAGGGGAAATTTCTCTGTGAGAAATCCCTAGGATCTAAGTTATCGAAAAATCCCTTAGGTGCAAGGAGTGCACGGGAATCAAATTTTGTACAAGACAAAGCTTAGGAGGAATAACACTTTGGGTAGGTGTTAGTGAGATGCAGGAAACCCATTTCCCAGGAGAAGCAAAGGTCGAAACCTTCGGGGACTTAGAAATCTTCTTAGTCTGAGAAACCAAAAGCTCAGGAGGAGGAGCGTCATCGACTGTTGGATCATAGTGGAGGATCAACAATCGTCTGATTCGAGACAAGTGCACGAGCTTTAATGTTGTGTATGTTTAGGAGGGAAAACCCACGAAGGTTGGATACTTAAAAATCTAGAAGTCAAAAAACTCCCCGAGGATATCACAGTCGTTGATCAAACAGGGACAGGTGTCAACATATCACCCATTTTAGGGAATCATCCGATAAAGGAGCACAAGGTTTAATACTTCAAAATCGTCAAAGTTTGAAATGTTGATTCAACCACAACCATCGATCAAGGAGAAAAGCGAGATCCATTGATCTGCAACGAAGAGGTATTTCACGATTTCGACGAGTGAGAGTGTGAAGGAGTCGCAGATTGGGATCCCCTATCCGCGAGATCCCAACAAGAACAGGTTCGTCAGATCCTTAGAGGTTTTGGATCGTTGATCTGAGGCAAGGAGATATTGTGATTTCAACGATAGGGAGGATGGAGGAAGTCACGTCAAAAACCCTCGATGCGCGAAATCCTGATGCGCTCGTAGGTGGGCCCCAAGGTTCAACGAAGGGCCACATCAGTGGAGGAGCTTAAGAACCACCATCCCTTTTGGGGTTTCAAGACTTAGAGGAGTCAGGGTGTTTTTGCACCAGAAACCCTAAAGTTGTGAAAAACGATGTGCCTTTTGGGCTAAACTCGTGGTTGTGCCTGTGGTCACGTGGAGTGGAGGCTCGCACCTAGTGTTGGTTTGCGTAGGAAAAACACAAAGAAGGACTTGTGGATTTAGTGTTAAAGGTTCCAGTTCGGATCCAGGGGAGCCATTTTAGGCTCCTGAGTTGAATATCCTGACCGGGAGGTCGCACAGCCATTAGGAGAGATAGGGTCTTGCATCAGGTGATATCAGAGCCTAAATTATTCATCTGTAGACTTCAGGAGAAAGAGAAAGAGAGAGATAAAAGGAGGAGACAGAGAAATTGCAGTTGTGCTATGTGTGTGATAGATGATTAACACAATGCCACCAAGGAGATAAGGAGAGGCACCTTTAGCCAACCGTGTTGTAGAGAGGGAGATGCGAGAACTTCGTGCAAGATTGGAAACAATGGAAGCAGCATAGAGAAGAGCACCTAATGTTGGAGACATTAGTGATACATAAAGTGAAGAGGTTGAGGTTGAAGAACCTGCAGGAGAGGATTTCGCAAAAGAACACTTGTTGAGAGTAGTTACCATATTTTGAGGTAGAGATAAGATAGAGGTTCCCATGTATGAGGGAAGTTTAGATGTTGAAGAATTGTTAGACTGGATAAGACCCATGGACAAGAATTTCGACTATGAAGATGTCGATGAAGAGAGAAAGGTGAAACAGGCATTCACCAGGCTAAAAGGGCATGCAGCACTATGGTGGGATGAACTGCAGTCTGAGAGGAGCAGTAAAGGAAAACAGATGATAAAGAATTGGGACAAAATGGTAGCCATGTTGAAGGCTAAGTTCATACCCAAGGATTATCATATTAATATATTCAGGAAGTTATAGAACTTGAGATGGAAGGGGATGACAGTTAAGGAGTACACCAATGAGTTCTATAGACTGAACATCAGAACTGGACAAAGGGAGAGAGATGAAGAAAAAGTTGCTAGATATATAAATGGCTTGAGATATGAGATCCAGGATGAAATTAGTATGATGTTAGTAACGACCATGGATGATTCTTATCAGTTTGCACTGAAGGCAGAAGAGAAGTTGCCCAGAAAACAAAGCCAGCAAGGAAGAGGTAAAAGATCGGTCACAAGAAAAATAAAGGGATTCTACCGTGAAAGAACACATCAGTCTAAGGATTGGGATGAGAAACCACACAGTCAGTCGGAAAGAGGAGGAAGTTCCCAAGAAAGACAGGGTGGTGGAAGAAATTCTTCTAGAGGAAGAGGAAGAAGAGGAGGAGGAGACGTAAGATGTTATGTATGTGGAAATACAAGACACATGTCTTGGGAATGCCCTGAGAAAAAGAAGGAAGGAGGAGGTGATCTCACATTTCATAAGCACAACGAAGAGATTTTGAAGCAGACAGAGAAGAGGATGGAATATCCCTGATGTTGAGGAAGGTTCTCTTACAATCAGAGGCAGAAATTGAGAAGCTAGTGCAGAGAAATAGTCTCTTCAATACAACCTATAATACTAAGGAAAGAGTATGAAAAGTGATCATTGACAGTCGTAGTACTGACAACCTAGTATCCACAGAGATGGTGGAGAAATTGGAGCTGAAGAAAACTACACACCCAAATCCATACAAGGTCTCATGGTTGCAAAAAGGACACCAGGTAACTATTAATAAACAATGCCTAGTTGAAATTAAGATAGGATATTATAAAGATGAAATCCTATGTGATGTAATTCACATGTATGTATGCCATATTCTGTTGGGAATATCATGACAGTTTGATAGAAATGTCATTCATGATGGGAGGAAAAATACATATACATTGGAGAAGAATGGTAGAACGTGTATGCTGTTTCCAATACAAGAGAACAAAGTGAAATAGGAAGCCAACACCAAGATACTTCTCATGAGTGGGAATGAACTCTTGAAAAAAGTCAAGGAAGAATAGGAGATGCAGTTTTCTTTGATAAGGAAACCCAAAGTTATCCTTACAAGTACATCAATGGATTATTTTCCTAAGGAAGTTCAGGAGCTATTGGATAATTTTGCTGATATAGTGGTGGATGAGTTGCCAAACTCATTACCACCCATAAGAAGTATCCTTCATCATATTGAATTAATACCAGGAGCAATTTTGCCAAACAAAGAAACATACAGATTAACACCTCAAGAGAATGAGGAGGCGAAGAGCCAAGTCTGAGAGTTTCTAGACAAGGGTTTGGTCAGAGAGAGTTTGAGGCCATCCAAAGTACCAATTGTGTTGAGCCCAAAGAAGGATGGAGGATGGAGAATGTGTACAAACTCAAGATTCATTAACAATATCACCATCAAATATATATTTCCTTTACCAAGAATGGATGATTTGATGAATTTCTTAAGTGGAGCAAACTTCTTCTCTAAGATAGATTTGAAAAGTGGATATCAGCAGATCAGGATGAGAGAAGGTGATGAATGGAAAACATCATTTAAAACAAATGAAGGTATGTATGAGTCGATTTTTATTCCATTTGGCTTAACTAATGCCCCAAGCACTTTTATGAGTCCGATGAATGAAATTATGAAATATTTCATTGGAAAATTTGTAGTCATATATCTGGATGATATACTGATATTTAGCAGGGCTAAAGAGGATCATTTGAATCACCTAACATTAGTGATAAGGAGGCTAGAACAGGAGAAGTTGTTGATAAATATGAAGAAGTCCTCTTTTATGATGACATAACTCATTTACTTAGGTTTCGTGATATATTCAAATGAATTGAAGATAGATCCAAAGAAGGTGAAAGAGATCACAAAATGGTCGTTGCTAAGAAGCATGTTTGAGGTAAGGAGATTTCATGGATTAGAAAGTTTCTATAGGAAGTTCACTAGAGACTTTAGTGGAATTTGTGCACCAATGATGGATACAGTGAAGAAGAAGCACAAGTCATTGAGATGAACAAAAGAAGTCGAGAGGAGCTTCAATATACTGAAGGAAAAGATAATAGAATGACTAATTCTGGTCATGCCGAATTTTGAAAATACATTTCAAGTAATATGTGATGCAAGTGGAGTTGCAATAGGAGCATTTTTTATTCGGGATAACATACCTATTGCATATTTTATTGAGAAGCTGAATGAGACCAAGAGGAAGTACTCCACATATGACAAGGCATTTTATGCCATAATTCAAGCCTTGAAGAAATCGAGGCATTATCTTGTCCCACAAGAATTTCTCTTGTATAGCGATAACCAAGCTTTACAATTCATAACCAGACAAGAAAAATTGAATTAGAGGCATGCAAAAATGGGTCGAATTTATGAAAAATTTTACTTTTTTCATAAAACATATTGCTGGGAATGCTAACAAGCTTGTTGATGCATTAAGCATGAGATGTTTAATTCTATAGTAATTCCAGGTGAAGAACTTGGGATTTGAACACCTTAAGGATATGTATTATGATGATATAGACTTCAAGGAAGCATATGAAGCATGTACAAGACCTATGTTGAGAGATAGAAGTCAATGGACATAGTACATGATTCAGGAAGGACTATTGTTTAGTGGAAATCAGTTGTGCATACCAAAATTCTCAACGAGGGATAATCTTTTGAAGGTGAAGCATAGTGGAGGATTGGCTGGACATTTCGGCCATGAAAAAATGTTTTCACAGTTGAGCAGTTCATACTATTGGCTAGGTATGAGAACAGAGGTGATAAATTTTGTGAACAAATGTAGAATCTATCAATATGCAAAGGGAAAAAGACAGAACACTGGATTGTATCAGCCATTGCCAATACGAGAGAGGGCTTGGGATGAAATAAGCATGGATTTTGTGTTGGGTTTTCCAAGAACACAAAGGGGATTTGATTCCATATTTGTGGCGGTGGATAGATTTTCAAAGATGGCACATTTTGTCCCATGCCAGAAGACCAGTGATGCAACACATGTTGCAAATCTATTTTTCAAGGAAGTGGTAGACTTCACGGCCTACCCAGGAGCATTGTCTCAGACATAAACACAAAATTTGTTGGTCACTTTGGAGGACGTTGTGGAAGAAGATGGGGACAGATTTTTCCTTCATCTTAGCTTGTCACCCTCAGACAGATGGCCAAACTAAGGTGGTAAACAAAAGTTTAGGAAATTTATTGAGGATTTTAGTCACTGAGCATCATAATCAGTGAGATCAAATTCTGCCACAAGAAGAATTTGCATACAATGATTTACTAAACAAGATCATTGGAAAGAGCCCATTCCAAGTACTATATGGAATGAAACCAAGGGGAGTATCTGAGTTGAGATACTTGGAACATGGTGAGATCAGGAGTGCTGGAGCAAAATATTTTGTTGTTGAAATGTAGAAACTCCATAGACAGATCAAAGGATCATAGAATAGTTGTAGAGTTCTAACCAGAAATACAAGGATAGAGATGATCAACAACATGGGGAACTTCAATTTGAAGTAGGGGATCAAGTTTTGTCACATCTCAAGAAAGAAAGGTTCTCTAGCGGAACATATAACAAGTTAAACATGAAGAAGATAGGACCATGTAAGATCTTGAGGAAGTTTGATGCAAACACCTATGAGATTGAGTTGCCAGATGGTGTGGGCATATCGCCCATAATCAATACTTCAAACCTGTATTCTTACAGGAAATATGAAATAGAGGAATCAAAATATCAAGAAAAGATTCAGTGGGAGAAACAAATGCCTGTAGTAGAAAAACCACAGATGGAGAAAATTGTTGATCAAAGGATTGGCAAGAAGATCAAAAGGAAGACTTATTCTGAGTATCTGGTCAAATGGAAGGGACACCCAATAGAAGATGCCAGTTGGGAAAATGAAGCTGCCATCTAGAAGCATGAAAATTCAGTGCAGGATCTCATAGACAGGAGTCCATGAAAATTTTTCATGGGGAGTAATGATGCGAGAGAATCATTGGCAAGTGCATGGAGCAAGAGCCATCACCATTTGGGAATATATATGGGAGCGCAACGATGGAAGTCACAACATATATTTTTAAGCCCACTTTAACTCAGCACCGGATTTTACCTTTTGAGGCATGCTCGAACCTAGTGTCGGAATTACCCTTCAAGGAACATTTGGATAATCACAAGTAGAGTGGGAGTTTCTATTATGGATTGGGAATGCGACTGGTCTAGATAGTCATTAGGTTAAGGTATAGAGTATACAAGTAGCCAGGGGGGACTCTAAGAGTCCTATGAGATAAATAGAGGTTTTGTACGCCCAAATGAGGTTGGTTAGCCAGTAGATTTGGAAGCTGCAAGTTAGTAGGATTTTTTTTAGTTTTCATTTTGATCACAGTTGTAACCATTTTTTTCACTTATGAATATAACAAAGGGAAAATTGACCCAATGCATGGATTGAACATATTTTTCAATTATCTGTTACTTTGTTTTCATGAATGAGTGAATGAATTTGTTATGAGTAAATGGAACTATGATATGCTAGGATAAGTTTCAATTGTTTCGCTTCTGTTGAAGTGGTGCAAGGTGTGCACATAGAATGCAAGGAGTGCATTAACGAGGTCTTTTATGATTCCAAAGGTGAGAAGAGATAACATGAAACTTTTCCCTTTGCAAGGAGTGAAAAGAGACTGGTGGAAGACGTGCATAGTCATCTGCAAGGGTTCAAAACTGTGCGTAATGATCTCATGCAAGGTGTGCACAAGCCCAAGATTCGATTAAGTGTCGAAGACACTTTGCAAGGAATCAAAGAATTAGAGGAAAATAACGTCGAAAGAGCGAGAGGAAATTTCCCTGTCAGAAATACCTTGGATCTGATTTATCGAAAAATCCCTTAGGCATAATGACTGCATGGGAATCGAAGTCTGTACTAGACAAATATCATGAGGAATAACACTTTGGGTAGGTGTTAGCAAGATTCAAGAGCCCCATTTCCCAGGAGAAGCGAAGGTCGAAACCTTCAGGGACTTAGAAATCTTCTATGTCTGAGAAACCAAAATCTCAGGAGGAGGAGTGTCATTAACCGTTAGATCATAGTGGAGAATTAGAAGCGATCTGATTCGAGACAAGTGCATGAGCTTTAACGGTGCGTATGTCTAAGAGGGAAAACCCACGAATATTGGAGACTTTAAAATGTCGAAGTCAAAAAAATCCCCGATGAGATCACAGTCATTGATCAAGCAAGGACAGGTTTCAACATATCACCTGTTTCGGGGAATCGTCCGATAAAGGAGCACATGGTGTAAGACTTCAAAATCCTCGAAGTCCGAAATGTGTAATCGACCACATTTGTTGATCAGGGAGAAGAGAGAGAGTCATTTATCTATAGGGAAGAGGTATTTCGCAATTTCAATGATCGAGAGTGTGAAGGAGTCGTAGCCCAGGATCCCCGATTTGCGAGATCTCGACAAGATCCGGGTCATTAGATCCTTGTAGGTTTAGGAGAATTGATATGAGGTGAGGAGATATCGCGATTTTGGAAATCGAGAGGATGGAGGAAGTCATGTCGAAAACCCCTAATGCGCGAAATATCGACGCACTCAAATGTGGGCCCCAAAGTTCAACGAAGGGCCACATCACTGGAGGAGCTTAAGAACCATCATCCCTTTTGGGGTTTCGGGACTTGGAGGAGTCCAGGATTTTTTGCACTAGAAACCCCAACGTCACGAAATGTGACACGCCTTTTGGGCTAAACCCATAATCATTCCTGTGGGCACGTGGAGTGGAGGCTCGCACCTAGTGCTGGTTTTCGTGGGAAAAAAACCAAACAAGGACCTATGGATTTAGTGTTAAATGGTCTAGCTTGGAACCAAGAGAGCCATTTTTGTCTCCTGAGTTGAATATCTTGACCGGGAGGTCGTACAACCCTTAGGATATATAGGGGCATGTATCATCGATACGCAAGGTCGAACTACCACTTGTTACCCGAGCTGGGCGTCCCAACTCCCACAAGATAAGTTTAGCGAAGACAAAAATTCAGCAGTGTAATGTTATGTGTAAATATGACATCCATACTCCTCCTCCTCCATCCCTTTTATAGATTTTTTAAGTAATTAGTTTCCCAATTCATCATTACTTTCCTTTTTCATAATTTTTTAATTAGGAAAAACCTCCCCCGTGCACATGTCACCTGATCCCCTAGTTGCACTAGAAAATTAATTTAATTAATTAATTAATTATTCCTATTTCCCTCACCCACCTAAAAGCATTCCTAAAAATGCTCCTAAGTGTCCCAAAATTCCATTACACTTCTTAAATGACTTACACAATTACTAAATTCCTATTTGAGTTCAAAATTAGAAAGTTCTAAAGGAAAGATTGCTTACTAAGTTAGACATTCAACTTTTTCATTACATTTCCCTTTTTCTTTATGTTTCCTATTTCTTTAAGTTTCTCTCTCTTTCCTTTTTTAACTAAAATCAAATTAGCAAGTGTAGATAAAACAACCATTTACCCTTTTTCTTCTTTAATTCAAAATTAAATTAGCAAGTGTATATGAAACACCCATTTACCCTCTTTTGTTTTTATCTAAAATTAATTTAGCAAAACACATAAAACCAACCAATTCCCTTTTTAAATTTTAATCCTCCATTAAAATTTTGACTTTAATAAATAAATTTAATTTCTTACCCCACTTCTTATCACATGTTTATTTGTTATTATT
>ML787127.1:779468-796112 GCA_009831015.1 Picea engelmannii | reverse complement strand
TCTGATAGTTTCAGTGCATGATAGTTTTAGAAAAAAAATCTTTCAAGCTCCTTCAAGTTCCCCCAAAATCATTAATCTACAATAACTTGGCCAAAACTGAGAGTGGGAACTTGCAGTAAGAACTACATGCTCCATAAGATTGCCAAACTTCAGAGGATTCAGATTTGCCAAGGCTGATAAACTCCTCCTTCTAGGACACCTTTCTCATTTTCTATTGGCTTCTTTGAGCAATGCTTGCTTTTCCCAACCTCTCTTCACAACTAGAAAATGAAGACTCATAGACTAACTTAGTTCCTCGTCAATGTTCCTATTGTTAACAACAACTTAGCTGATTTTGTGTCCTTATAGTATCTAAATTACCTAAGATTTGTTAATTAACATATCAAATTAATATTGGAATGTAAAACATCAAAGATGATTCAAATTCGAAAGTTGAAAACAAATGAATACCATGCATATGACAAGAGAATAGCCGATGAGAATGATATGGACATATATCCATGTCCATGTAATGTTTGTCTTGGTGGAAAGGTGAGAAAAACAAAATTTGATTTATTGACATATGATAAGACATGTGCACAGTGGTGTAATCCCTTGGAACATAAATTATGATGAAGATATGATACAATTGCGTTGTATGAGAGATGAAGAGGTTCCAAACATCACTTAAGTGGAACCAAACATAGATGAAGATGCAACAATGTTAGATGAAGGGGTTGAAGTTCATAGAATGTTGAATCGGGGTCTAAATGATTATTGAGCCAATTCAATGGAGGATGATTTAAAGCATGTGTATGCTAATTGAAAGTTAAGTCATTTGACAAAAATCCTTCAAGTTATAAACTTGCAAGTGGTGAATGGTTGGACAAATGAGAGTGTAAATGAGTTATTAGCATTATTAAGTCAGTTGTTACCACTTGACTCCACATTGCCAACAAAACAAAGTCAATGTAAAAAGAAAATCACTAAGCTAGGCTTAGGGTATGAAAACATACATACATGTGTGAATGGTTGTGTATTTTTTTGCAAAAATCCTGCAAGTGAGACAAAGTGTCCAAAATGTCAAGAAGGGAGGTATTGAAATCAGGTGTGGTTCCTAGGAAGGTTCTTCACCACTTTCCACTAATCCCACGATTGCTTTGAATGTATAGGTGCAGCTACATTGGTGAACTTATGCAATGACATTCTCGAAATAAGAGCACTGATGGAAAAATATGACATGAGCCTAATTTTAATATGTGGATGGAATTTGATAACAAATAGCCCTATTTTTCCCAAGATCCTCGTAATATATTGTTGGGTTTGGCTCTAGATGGGGTGAACCCATTCTGATATCAAAGTACTAAATGATCAACTTGGCCAGTGTTTTTAATAAATTATAACTTGCCTCCATAGTTATTAACTAAACAATTTTTCTTAATGTTATCATTGATTATCCCTGGAAAGAAAAGTGTGACTTCAAATACAATCGATACTTATTTAGAGCCATTATATGATGAGCTAATGGAATTGTGGAAAGGAATTGAAGCAATTAAATTATTAAGGTATGGTCATTCAATCAAATTCACTTTAAGAGATTCCTTATTGTTTACGATTCACGATCTTCCTGCATACGACACATTGACTGGTCTCAATGTTCATGGATATCCTTGCTACAAATTTTAGGATTTTGTGAGGCACTTAAAAAGTTTGCATAAGTGTATTTATTGTGGACATCGTCCTTACTTGAAAATGGATCATCCATATCGTCGACAAAAAACACGTATCAATGGCCAGGAAGAGAATCATGAAGCACCATTACCAATAACGGGTAAATATGTTATTGAGAATGGACATAAAAGAATGTTTTTTATTGAAAGTGGTGGGATTTGTGGTAGTAGAGATGATCCATGTAATGAAATATGTGTAAAAAGATTGTGCATATTTTATAATTTTCCATACTTTAAGGATATAGCCATCAAGCATACTGTTGAATTTATGCATACTAGGAAAAATATAGCCTATGCTATTATAGAAACTCTTTTTGGTGCTTTTGATACCATTTCATCATGTGAAGACTTGAAACAACTAAATATTTTTCGAAATATTTGGGTTGAAAAATATGATGATGAAAAATATAAAAAAACTAGTGCTCCTTATGTACAGACAAAGGAACAATGTGAACAATTATTAAAGTTGACGTCTCAAACTCACTTTCCCACTGGATATGTAAGTAGTAATATCAGAAGCCAAACTAACATGAATAACTTAAGAGACCTTAAGACCCATGACTATCAAGTCATAATCGAGAATATTTTACCTATTATGGTCAATATATCAAGTTTGGCAAAGGGACCAAGATTGACAATTATAAGGTTGGGCCTAATATTAAAGAGAATGAGTTTACATGTATTAGATCCTTCGAAATTTGTTAGTTTGAGGCAGGAGGTTGTTGAAGTCCTTTGTCTATTGGAATGTGAATTTCCACCAACAATATTTAACATTTCGATGCATCTTTTGAAACATCTTGAATATGAACTAGAGAATTGTGGCCCTGTAAGAATGAGATGGATGTATCCTATATAGATATATATGAAGGTTTTGAAAAAAAATGTTCTTACTAGGGCAAAACTAGAAGGTAGCATGTCTGAGGGATATTCAATACAAGAGGCCGTGGGATTTTGCACAAAATATATGAAGGATTTTAAAAGTGTCAATTGACTTGCATGGGATGATGATGTAGATGAGAGAGTTGGAGTGAAGTATTAAAAGGAAATGGAAGGCACTTTAAGCTATCATATGAAGAAAGAACTGCGATACATGCCTATGTTCTTCAGAACACATCTTCATTCGATAAGTGGCGCAAGTGAAAATATTTTTTACACAATAATTTGTTGATTCAATTGCATTTATAGATTTACATTATTAATCTTATTATCTTATACGTTCATATTCTATGTAGAAAATATGAAGAAGGAAATCAAACATGGATGCAACATTGACCTCAAAAGCGCATACGTCATGATTTGATTGGAGGTGATTCTTTTCCAAATTTGAAGAATGGATTGCTAATGTAGTCAATGATGCAAAAGAAGAAGGTCAAGATATAACAGTGGAGGAAAGAGAGCTTTCAAAACTTCCACATATATGGGCTATGGAGTTTAGTGGAATCTGGGCCTATGATAGTCATTTAAGAGTGGAAGAAAAGGAAAATTCTAATTGTGTTGTTAGTGCTGAATTTCTTCATGAAACCAAAAATAAATTTCATGTTGGATTCATCCAAGAAATTATTCATGTTGATTATGGTGAAAATAGTCCTGTATTTTTAAAATGTAAGTGGGTCAAACCATCTATAGTAGAACATGCAGAGTATGGATTTGTACGTGCAAATATACGACATTTTTTTTCAAATATGGATGAGCCATATGTATCCCCTCTTCAAATTAACCAATCATTTCTAATTGATGATGGAAGAATCTAATGATGGTCATATGCCATTCAAACATAGTCTCGTTTGAAACGAAAATTCATGGAATTTGTCGATATAATACTTGATGGGAAATACATCGATAATTTACAAGAAACATTCGAAGAAGTGGCTGAATACGATGATAGAGTGATTGGCGAAGAGACTTTGATTACCAACGAAGAGATTGAGAGAGAGAATGTATTGCATACCACAATTGAGGATGACGAAGAGAATCAAGAAGATGCACACACAAGTGATCGATATTCTGATCCCGGTGGCAATGGAGATGCTTATGATGATGATTTGTCACCTTAAATAGATTGTCACCTAAACTCTAATTATATGTATGATGTAAATTTTCACTGTTGTTTTACTCATGCATTTTTCAATCTAATCATCATTATTTTGCTAGTACATTGTATGCAAAACCTGAGTTGTTCATTGATGTTTTGAAGTGCATTTCACTCATTGTTAAGGGTTAATAGTAAACCCATTTGATCATATTACTATATGTTTGGATTTTGGAGCAATCACTCAATTAAATTCTAAGTATTTTTATTGTTTATCCACTGTTGATTTGAGTACAAAATTTGAGTTTGTATTTCACTTATTTACTACTGATTTCAAGTTATATAAGAAACACTTCAGGGGCTAATTTTAAGTGGCTTTTGTTATTTCACTTGTGATGGAATACTGAGAGAGGGGGGGGGGGTGAATCAATATTACCCTTTTTCAACAATTATCAATTACTTTTATATTTTGTTAATTACCACAATAGATCAACAATGGAATTGTTTGTAAAATCAATTATATAAATATAATTAATAGGAATTACAAAGCTTTATAAAGAATAATGAAGGACACCAATCCTTTTTAGAGCACCAACTCTAGGAGACACAAATCCCCTTCTTTAGGGAACCAACCCTAGGAAGCACCAAATCCCTTAATTTTTAGGGCACCAACCCTAGGAAGCACCAACTCCCTTGTCTTCAGGGCATCGACCACATGAAGCACCAACTTCCTTTTAGTGTGACAACCCCAAGAAGCACCAAATCCATTAAATTATACTTACTTAGTAAAGAATATGAATCCTTCCATGCTCCTCCCTTCAGCCTCACTTCATAAGAATCATCAATGCTTCTTCTTGGACTCTACTGCTGTTTTGATCTTCTGATCTGGACTACAGAGACACTTCTTCTTCACCGTTCTTCCTTGCTTATATAGTCACCCAAATGGTGTGAGTCATGAATCATTGTGTCCTTTTGTTTGGACCATCACACGTATTTATTTAGATTAACAAAAATAATATTTGTTTTTCTTCATTATTATTCAAACATTATCGTGAAGGATTTTCAAATTAGTTAGAGTGATTTTCATAAATCGAACATTGATATGGATCGATTTCATTCTTAACTTGATTCCATGTCTCTGCAAATATTCCAGAAATCGAATTTTGCAGAGGTGCTTCCTTCAAACCATTTACATGTGACCATATGCACAAAACCACTGGCTTATTAATTTAAGAAATGTTCCCAATGATTCACGACTTATGCGTTCGTATTCCGTGACCGAGGGCTATAACCTAGTCCTCCGGACTTCGGACTTCATGCATTTTCTCTTTCATCCAGTCTTCTGAAGTTTGACCTCTCACACAGATTTATCTAATGGTTAACATGATTCCCATAACCAAATCAATGGTCTAGATTTGATCCTTACACTATCCTTCCACTGCTTTATCCAATGACTATGACATAATCAAAGGTTGAGATGGACGACCACTATTTACTTCGGGACTTCAGGGGTTCGAAGGTACGGGTAAGTGCTATTCCAATTTCCATCGGAGTTGGTCAGTGCTGAAGTGGTCGACATGGGAGTGCTTACATCATCTTTCCACTATGTTTTGATCTAACAGTCATGTGAGAATCCATAGGATATTAGATCAATGGTTAGCATTGAATTCGACCTTCGACGCTTCAGGTAGTTGCTGGTTTCCCCCGAAGGAAAAACTACCAGAGTGACGTAACTTACTGACATCACTAGTTGAGTGGCTACCACGTGTCACTTATATTTGTGATTTACGTGTACCTAAAATGCCAATTGGACCTTGACACTTGTCACCATTTGATTGCACCAAATGTCCTTGCTGACGTGGTCTTTACTGATGTGTATTGTCTGATGTGTCACATGTCCGCCTCTTGGATCTAATGGTTGTAGGTTCATATGAATCCTTGATCCAACAATTGTGATCAGTTCTATATCAATGATCTAGATTCATTTCATCCTTCGGGACTTTGGTTTATTCTCTTTTCCCACTTCCCAATTATCCTGGAGTAAGATTCCCCGAATAAAACTCGAGTAAATTGACTTCATCTAACGATCCTTCTTTAACGCGATCAGTTCTAGATCAATGGTCTAGATTCATTTTGTCCTTTAGGACTTTGGGTTATTCACTTTTCCCACTTCTCAATTCTCCCGAAGTGAGATTCCCCGAATAAACCTTGAGTAAATTGACTTCATCTAATGATCCTTCTTTGACGCGATCAGTTCTAGATCAATGGTGTAGATTCATTTTTGCCTTCGATACTTTGGGTTATTTTATTTTCCCACTTCCCAATTCTCTCGGAGTGATATTTCCCGAATAAATCTCGAGTAACTTGACTTCATCTAACGATCCTTCTTTGACGCGAAAAGATTAACACGATCCAACGGTTGTAGGGAATTCGACTATTTGGGATCTCGTGAATCCTTGATCCAATGACTAGAAAACCTCCCAAAGCTCCTGCTTCAGTTCTGCCAGTTGAGATCTAATTCTTCCCAACCTCTGACTTCCCCTCAATTTGACGGTCCTAGATTGTCCTGAAATGATAATGGATGACTCTTGTGCGTCATCTGTTCTGAGCCTATTGTCCATCATCTCTTCTGATCTTTTGGGTTTATACTTGGATTCCAACTGAACCAAGATCATTGATCTATTGGGAATTCGATCCCTATCACATTAATGCGCTTTCCCTTCTAAGGTTAGATTAATGTTTCTTGCTTTTGATCCATTTCATCGCTATTTCTCCGGAGCTTTTAATAATTATTTGTGCATTCTTTACTCCTTTTGTACATGGATCCTCTGTATGCTATCTCTCCTGAGCTTTAGATTCATAGAATCACTGTTGATCCTATCGTGATCAACAATGATCACGATCTGCTTCTGCACAACTTCCTACGTTATTTCTCCTGCGCTTTTAGGATCTCAAAGACATATAATGATAATACCATATTGATCTTCTTGACATTAATGCCATAATCAACATTGATCATTTTGGCCCTTTTTTACATCAATGCCAACACCATAACACCATGTCCAACAACTTGTGCAGTTAATTTTTCAGCACATGCAATTAATAAAATCTGAGTTTCAAACTCATATTCCACTGTTCTTCTATTGATTCAAGTGGCTAATTTATACATTATTGTTTATTTGGATTTTAGGATATGAAGAAAAATCCTGTGAAGCATAAACTAGATGACTTCAACGATAATATAGAAAGATTGAAAGAATATGAGTGCTCTCATAGAGAAAATGTAGCCAAGAATGATGAATATTTATCTTCTCTTGGTTTGACAAACAAGAAAGTTGTTAATCCACTTAAGTAGTATATTATTTGTTTAATAGCGTTTAATGTTTTACAGGCAATAAATTTATGTATATAAGACATAATATGATTTTTTTATTATAGGAAATAAAAAAATAACAAAGAGAAAGTGGAGCAAAAATCAAAGGGAAATAAAGATGTATTGCCACCAACTTTGCGTAGAAGCAAACACATTAATGATGCAATAGATGTAACTACTAAAAATAATAGTGGTGGTGATGATGTGCAAATTGATAATTGATCTAGGAGGATCTGAAATGCTAAAAAAAATCAAAGTTATCCAATGCTCATGAAATATACACCATCTTGAAGTGATCCTCGCAAGATTCCCAATGGGAGGAGTGATCCAGGGGATCAAAATTTGCTCAAAAATTGAAGTGCTCAAAATTTCTTCAAAACAGACACGTGCGTAGGCCTCCTCCTCACGATCCCAACACAACTTGAACGGGTTCAAACAAATGTTGTATGAGTGAGATATTGTGTTCTGTCCATTTTTCCAAACAAACAAAATTTTGTTGACTGTATAGTCTATAGAGTCCTGACGTGGCATTGTGTGACGTGGACGGACCACTATGCAGAGGTGCTGAGTTGGCAGGATGACCGGGCAGGGGATTTGGCATGTATGAGCACCATTCATGTACTGACACGTGGTGCTTGGGTGACAAGTGGTATGGTGCCATGTGGCCCAGTCGTGGGATACCACGTGGCACCCCTCCGGTGTGTAAAAGGTGGTGGTAGTCCACGAGGACCGAATCCCCGACCTCCGGGAACACGTCAACATTTTTGCAGGGCCCGGGCTACCAGCCCACCCACAACTTGTTTCTTAACTACATATGTTATAATAAATATTTGAATTGAAACATGTGTTGGGTTGGAGGAGAAAAGGGCCGAGGCTTAGCCCTGGCCCTCGGTTCATAACACAACATTTGACCGTCCATGTGACCAATGGCGCATAAATGTTTTTCCATCGGGTTCAGACTTGGTCATATACATGCCCATAGAATCAAGAGCAGAGCTCAGTGCGTGGGGTCCAGATGAACCAACACTTGACCACATGGCCTTCCACACGGTCAGGTGCCAGAGGATGAGGGGAGCATGTTGTTGGAGGCCTAACACTTGACCATATGGCACTTGAATGTGACCAAGGGCCCGAAAGAAAAGGGTCATGCGCCAAATACTTTTCCAAAGTGGGTTTTTGAAAAGTTTAGATATTTTTAATATTTTTAGCTTGTATTAAAGGGATTTTTGGCATATTTTTTGGGATTTGAGCCTAGGAAAGGGCCAGATTGTTGGAGGAAGTTTGAAATTCAACCCCAAATATTTTTCTACATAAACCAGGTTGTGTGACATCAAGATATAGTGACTTTGTAGCAGGGATGTGGAGAGAAATCTTATAGTAGAAAGACCATTTTTGCCAGTTCTCATGTTGTAAGAGGCCTTTTGAGCCCATTTGAGAGAGGATTTTGGTGAGGTATTTTGCATCTGATCATGGATTTCATGTACATTAGATGCATATTTCTTGTGCAACAGATTGCAATCAACTTGTTGATGTAATTGAACATTTGTAGAAGAGAAATAAAGAAGTCACCATTGGAAGCGGGACCCAGAGACGTAGCCACACCTTGGTGAAATCCGTTATCAAACTTCTCATGTCTCTATTTTTCTCTTGCTACTATCCTTCCCTCTTTAATTTCTTCACTTAATAATTGTTAATTATGCATAATAACTATGAGCTTACGTGTTTCACATTCTTATCGATCCGATGCATAAGACACATAAACTTAACTTGCAAAGTTTGTCAGTAAAACCTCTCATTTTTAGATCAAGTTATTGGTATCAAAGCTTTTGGTTTTGAAGGTTTGACATGAATTGCAAGCATTGGATGCTCACTAGATCCAAACTCAAGCGAGGAGAAGGCCAACTTGAGGCTTTTAATCCAGAGATTCAAAGGAGACCTTGTAAACATGAGATGTCTTCACCAAGGAAGCTAGGTCCTTATGCATCCGAGGATGATTTATCGAGGCATTTAAATTTATGAAATCCATGGTAGAGTAGATTTACCATGAAAAAGGACAACAAAGAATTTCAAAGGTTGAAGAAGGTGAATCTTCGGTAAGATCAGAAGGAGGAGTTGAAGGTGATGGACCTTCAGAATCTTCTTCCCTTCATCCTCATCATCTACAAGTGAAACAAGTGTACATTCCTCTAAGGATAAGAAACCTAAAAAAACTCATCATTCTTCTGATATGCCTTTATTAAAGCTTGATGTAAAATTTAAATTACCCACTTATGATGGTAAATTAGATGCAGAAAAGATAGAAAATTGGGTTAGACAGCTTGAAGTCTATTGCATGATACAAAGGATTGTTGATGATGAAACAAAAATCCAACTTTCTAGTCTCAAATTAGGAGGAACAACTCTCATATGGTGGGAAAGAAAAACTAAAGATGATCTCAAGAAAAGTGGTAAAACAATATTTTCTTGGAATGATTTTGTTACTGCATTGAAGAAACAATTTTATCCATTAGCATACATGCAACAAGAAATGATGAATTGGAAAAGTTTAAGGCAAGCTAAAGGTCAAAGTGTAAAAGAGTATACTCAAGCATTTCGTAAGAAAGCATTAATATTGGGTATTTCTTTATATACACAAGAGACACTTCTAAAATATATTGGTGGTCAACATTCTTATCTCAAGAATACTATTCTTATGTTAAATCCTTCTAACTTTGATGAAGTATGCGTACAAGGCATTCACATTGAATCAAGAAAAATGAATGTTAGTGATAGTGTTTCTACGGATGCCTTACAAGGAAAGGATTCAGGGAAAATAAAAGAGAAAGAGAAGAATACAACCACAACAAAAAAGGAGAAGCCTACTTGCAAGCATTGCAAGAAGGAAGGCCATGATGAATATCATTGTTGGATCTTACATCTTGAGTTGAAGCCAAAGAAGTATGCCAATCAAGGGAGAAAGAAGACCACAACTGCAATAGTTCAAGTAGATATGGGATTAGACTCTGATGATGAGACTAAAATTGTAGCTATGGGAATCCAAGGTATAACTTATGTTGCAAGTACTAGATCTGATAATTCAAATGTTCTAAATGATGAGTGTAAAACAAGTGAACTTTTCCACATAAGGGTCATAACAAATAATGTTAAAGTTGATACTCTTGTAGACAATGGATCACAAGCCAATCTAATAGGTGAAGAGGTTGTAAATAATTTCGGACTTGAAACTAAGCCACATCCTAGACTATATCCATTGGGATGGATATGTGGTGATAATAATTTGCAAATAACCAAGCAATGTAAAATTAAGTTTGCAATCACTTCTAAATATGTTGATGAAGTAGAGCTTCATATAGTGCCACTGGACATATTTGGAATTGTCGTGGGAAGCCCATACCTTTATGATAGAAAAGCCATATTCTACAGGGAGGAAAATAAATATTGCTTCAAGAAATATGGGAAAGAGTACATTGTTCATGGTCATCACATGAAAACTGACAGATCTTTTGCAACTACAGGGAAGTTAAAAATAATGGTAAATGCAAGCAAGAGTTCAACACTTATGTCTGTAACAAATTAGAAAGAAAGTAATGCTAAACATGAAATGTTTAAGTATGTTTCTAACAATCATGAAGTGTCACAAGATGTAAAACAGGAGGTTCAACTACATAGTTTGATAACTGTTCCTGTTCAAAAGAGGAAGCATATTTTTTCATTCTCATTCACATATTCAATATTGTTGTTTAGTTTGTTGCTATTCAATGGTGTATGGCTGCTAACTATGACACAAAATGTAGATGATTGTGAAATAGATGGGATGATTACCTTGATAAACAATGCTATCTCATTTTTCATGTTTGTTGTGGTTAGTCAGGTGATTATTGTCCAAGTAGAAAGGATGAATGATACAGAAAAAGTGGGGAGGCATTACCCTCACTTCTTACATGTGTAAAACCATGCTTTTGGTGGTCCAAAAGCTTCAAGTGGGGAGGCTTGATCCAAGAGGATATGAAATGCTCAAAAAAATAAAAGTTCTCCAATGCTCATGAAATCTACACCATCGCGAAGTGCTCGTCGCAAGCTTCCCAATGGGGAGGAGTGATCCAGGGGATCACAATTTGCTCAAAAATCAAAGTGCTCAGAATTGATTCAAAATGGACACGTGCATAGGCATCATCCTCACGATCCCAACGTAACTTGAACAAGTTCAAACAAATGTCGTATGAGTGATATATCGTGTTCTGTCCATTTTTCCAAACAAGAATTTTTTTGCTGATTGTACAGTTCATACAGTGTTGACGTGGCATGGTATAGTCCCACACGTGGCAAGTGATGTGGACTGGCCACTTTGTAGAGGTGATGAGTTGGTAGGCTGACTGGGTAGACGATTTGGCATGTACGAGGAAAATTCATGTGCTAACACGTGGAACTTGGGTGGCAAGTGGTATGGGGCCACGTGGCCCAGTCGTGGGATTCCATGTGGAACCCCTTCGGTGTGTAAAAGGGGGTGGTAGTCCGTGGGGGTCGAACCCCCGACCTTCGAGAACACATCAACGTTTTGGCAGGGCCCGGGCTACCAGCCCGCCCACAGCTTGTTTCTTAACCAAATATGTTATAATAAATATTTGAATTGAAACATGTGTTAGGTTGGTGGAGAAAAGGGCTAGGGCTGATCCCCAGCCCCCGGTTCATACCACAACATGTGACTGTCCATGTGACCAATATCACAAAAATGTTTGTCCATCAGGTTAATCCCTGGTCATATACCTGCCCATAGAATCACGAGCGGAGCTCGACGTGTGGGGGCCAGATGAACCAACACTCGACCACATGGCCTTCCACACGACTAGGTGCTGTAGGCTAAGGGGTGTAGTTGTTGGAGGCCTAGCACTTGGCCATATGGCGCTTGAAGGTGACCAAGGGCTCGAAAGAAAAGGGGTGCATGCCAAACACTTTTCCAAAGTGGGTTTTTTCTAAAGTTTAGAAAGTTTTAATATTTTCAGCCTGTATCCAAAACTTTTTCTACATAAACCAGGCTTGTGTGCCATCAAGATATAGTGATTTTGTTCCAAGTATGTGGAGAGAAATCTTATACCATTTTTTCCGGTTCTCATGTTGTAAGAGGCCTTTTGAGCCCATTTGAGAGAGGATTTTGGTGAGGTATTTTTCACCTGATCATGGAGGTCATGTACAATAGATGCATAGTGATTTTGCAGTAGATCGTAATTAGCTTGTTGATGTAAATGAACATTTGGAAAAGAGCAATAAAGCGATCACCACTGGAAGCAGGACCCTGAGACGTAGCCACACCTTGGTGAACTCCGTTATCAAAATTATCGTGTCTCTATTTTTCTCTTGCTACTGTCCTTCCCTCTTTAATTTCCGCACTTAATAATTTTTAATTCCACATAATAACTATGAGTTTATGTGTTTCACATTCTTATCGATCTAGTGCATAAGATACATAAACTTAACTTGAAAAGTTTGTTAGTAAAACCTCTCATTTTCAGATCAAGTTATTAGTATTAGAGGTTTTGGTTTTGAAGGTTTGACATGAATTGCAAGCATTGGATGCTCACCAAATCCAAACTCAAGCGAGGAGAAGGCCAACTTGAGGCTTTTAATCTAGAGATTCAAAAGAGACCTTGGAAATAGGAGATGTCTTCACCGAGAAAGCTAGGTCCTTATGCATCTAAGGACGATTTCTCCGAGGCATTTCTATTGATGAAAGCCATGGTAGAGGATATTTACCATGAAAGAGGACAACAAATAATTTCAAAGGTTGAAGAAGGTGAATCTTCAGTAAGAGCAGAAGGAGGAGTTGAAGGTGGTGGAACTTCATAACCTTCTTCCCCTTCATCCTCATCATATACAAGTGAAGCAAGCATACGTTCCTCCAAGAATAAGCAACCTAAAAAAACAAATCATTCCTCTGATATGCCTTTATTAAAGCTTGATGTAAAATTTAAATTACCCACTTATGATGGTGAATTACATGCATAAAATCTAGATAATTGGGTTAGACAGATTGAAGTCTATTGCAGGATACAAAGGATTGTTGATGATGAAACAAAAATCAAACTTGATAGTCTCAAATTGGGAGGCACAACTCTGATATGGTGGGAAAACAAAACTAAATATGATCTCAGGAAAAGTGGTAAAACAATCTCTTCCTGGAATGATTTTTTTACTGCATTGAAGAAACATTTTTATCCATTAGCATACATGCAATAGGAAATGATGAATTGGAAAAGTTTAAGACACGATAAAGGTCAAAGTGTACAAGAGTATACTCAAGCATTTTGTAAGAAAGCATTAATAATGGGTATTCCTTTATATACACAGGAGACACTTCTAAAATATATTGGTGGTATGCATTTTTATCTCAAGCATACTATTCTTATGTTAAATCCTTCTAACTTTGATGAAGTATGTGTACAAGAAATTCACATTGAATCGGGAAAAATGAATGTTAGTGATAGTGTTTCTACAAATGCCTTACAAGGAAAGGATTCAGGGAAAAGAAAAGAGAAAGAGAAGAAGACAACCACAACAAAAAAGGAGAAGCCTACTTGCAAGAATTGCAAGAAGGAATGCCATGATGAAGATCATTGTTGGATCTTACATCCTGAGTTGAAGCCAAAGAAGTATGCCAATCAAGGGAGAAAGAAGACCACAACTGCAACAATTCAAGTGGATATGGGATCAGAATCCAATGATGAGATTAAAATTGTAGCTATGGGAATCCAATGTATAAATTATGTTGCAAGTAATAGCACTTCTAATTCAAATGTTCTAAATGATGAGTATAAAAGGAGTGAACTTTTCCACATAAGGGTCATAAAAAATAATGTTAAAGTTAATACTCCTGTAGACAATGGATCACAAGCCAATCTAATCAGTGAAGAGGTTGTAAATAATTTGGGACTTGAAACTAAGCCACATCCTAGACCATATCCATTGGGATGGATATGTGGTGATAATAATTTACAAGTAACCAAGCAATGCAAAATTAAGTTTGCAATCACTTCTAAGCATGTTGATGAAGTAGAGCTTGATATAGTGCCACTGGACATATGTGGAATTGTCATGGGAAACCCATAGCTTTATGACAGAAAAACCATATTCTATAAGGAGGAAATTAAATATTGCTTCAAGAAAGATGGGAAAGAGTATATTTTTCGTGGTCATCACATGAAAACTGACAGATCTTTTGCAACTATAGGGAAATTAAAAATAATGGTAAATGCAAGCAAGAGTTTAACACTTATGTCTGTAACAAATCATAAAGAAAGTGATGCTAAAAATGAAATGGTTAAGTATGTTTCTAAAAATCATGAAGTGTCACAAGAAGTACAACATGAGGTTCAACTACATACTTTGGTTACTATTCCTGTTCATAAGAGGAAGCATGTTTTTTCATTCTCATTCCATATTCAGTATTGTTGTTTAGTGGTGTATGGATGCTAACTGCGACAAAGAATGTAGATGATTGTGCAATATATGGGATGATCACTTTGATAAACAATGCTATCTCAATTTTCATGTTTGTTGTGGTCAGTCAGGTGATTATTGTTCAAGCAAAAATGATGGATGATACATGACAAGTGGGGAGGCAATATCCTCACTTCTTACCTGTGTAAAACCAGGCTTTTGGTGGTCCAAAAGATTCCAATGGGGAGGCTTGAGCCACGAGGATCTGAAATACTGTAAAAAATAAAAGTTCTCAAATGCTCATGAAATATACACCATTGGGAAGTGCTTGTCACAAGCTTCCCAATGGGGAGGAGTGATCTAGGGGATCAAAATTTGCTCAAAAATAAAAGTGCTTGGAATTGATTCAAAACGAACACGTGCGGAGGCCTCATCCTCATGATCCCAACGCAACTTGAACGGGTTCAAACAAACATTGTATGAGTGAGATATTGTGTTCTGTAAATTTTTCCAAACAAGCAAAATTTTGTTGACTGTATAGCCCGTACATTGATGACATGGCATGGTACGATCCCACACGTGGAAGGTGATGTGGACTGACCACTGTGTAGAGGTGCTGAGTTGGCAGGCTGATTGGGTAGGTGATTTGGCATGTACGAGGACCATTCATGTGCTGACATGTGGTGCTTGGGTGGCAAGTGGTATGGTGCCACGTGGCACCCCTCCGGTGTGTAAAAGGTGGTGGTAGTCCGTGACGGTCGAACCCCTGACCTCTAGGAACATGTAAACATTTTGGTAGGGCCTGAGCTACCAACCCGCACACAGCTTGTTTCTTAACCACATATGTTATAGTAAATATTTGAGTTGAAACATGTATTGGGTTGGTGGAGAAAAGAGCTGGGTGAAGGATCAGATCTTGTCATTGAGGGGGGGGGGGGTGAATCAGTGACACAATTATTATATCAATTTTTCTTTTATTAATGAAAATAGAATTTTAACACAATATTTTATCGTGGAACCCAAATGGGAAAACCACAAACTCTTTTATATTAACTGCAATTTTTTTTTACATGTTACATAAAAGGAATATATTCTTCCCTTTCGATCAACACCAACTGATTAGGATGCACCCACACCCTTGTTCACCAACACCAACTGGTAGGAGGCTACAACCCCTTGTTTAGTCATCTACAACTGACAAGGAAGCACCAACTCCCTCTGTAGGCACTAACCTGCCCTTGCACCACCCAACCACCCTTATTCTTTGAATTTTGGGAAACTTATGTAACCAATATTTACTGCATCTTTCTCTGCTTCTGTAATTAGTTTATCTTATGATTCAAACTACATAGACACTTATTATCAACACTCTTCCTCGTTTATATAATCTTCAAAATGGTGTGAGAGTGATACACTATGTCCCTTTGATTGGAACCAATGCACCACTTCGTTTAACTTAAACCATAATCATTGTTTTATGATTTTTACTGTGAAGGCTTTTCATAAATTGATCACAGTTATGGAACAATTTCATTCTTTTTAACTTGATCCCGAATCTCTACAATTTATTTACATAAACCAAGTTATATAGAGGCTCTTTCTTAAAACCTTTACATGTGATCGATAACGCAAAACGACGAACTTATAATCTTTAATGACGATTTATCTTTTTCCTTTATATCTCTTACTCCAGATGAACAATGACAATGACTAGACGCTAGGCCAAACAAGTGCTTGAGCTCTTATCAATTCAACAGTCACGATTTAATCTCCTGATGAGATGGACGACAGTTTGGACATCATATCAGACGGTTTATTTCGTGGAACTAGATCAATGGTCATATTTGATCCTTACACCCATCCTTTCACTGCTTAATCCAATGGCTAGGAATTAATCAAGAATGGAGATGGATGGCCACCATTTACTTAACGACATTGTGCTTCGTGTGATTGTGACATGTAGTCAGGGTAGTGGAGTGTGACGTGTAGGTAGGTCAATGGAGTGTGACATAGGAGGTAGTGTAGTGGAGTGTGATGTTGGAACGCGGAGGTGGTATGGAATAATGGTTTGGCGGTCTACTCAGAGGGGGGGGAGGTAGGCG
>ML787127.1:717946-752288 GCA_009831015.1 Picea engelmannii | reverse complement strand
ACTTGTCTCAAGGGGAGGGGCATGTTAAGCCCTAATATTGGCTCATTACCACTTAATTGGGGCATATTATATTAGTAATGTTATTTTATTTATGTCGGCTTAGGCCATTAGTTGTGATTTAGATTAGTAATGTTATTTTATTTTTGTCGGCTTTAGGCCATTAAAACCTCCTAGTCTCCTATATATACCAAGGAGACATTTTCATTTTGAATCATCTTGGACTTAAACATTTAAGTGGGGTAAAAGGAGGTTTCCCCCTCGAAGAGGCTTATTATCTGATATTATCTCTTTTTCAAGGCGTTGAGTACTTTTCTTGAGGTTTTTCTATGCTATATTGATGTTTGGTTCTTAACAAGGGTGCTCAATAGTATCAAAGTACCAAGCAATAATGTGTCAACTGGAAAACATTCAAGGGAATATTCTTGGCTACAAAAGAACCACCAATCAAAGAATCAAACTAAAGAGAATGACATGGGTATTCAATCGATGCCTCTAGTTGAACCTGTAAGCATGAAATGTGGAGCTACCAATAAACCAATCGACCACATATTTTCTCCATAGCTAACAATTCACCAACTAGTTTAGAAGAAAATGTAGCTGCCAGTTTGCAAAGAATATCAGAGGAAGAAAGAACGCGTTCAAGTTATATCTTACATAGTTTGCGTTGATGCCAAGTATTCGAGCTTTCCAAGAAGAATACCACGAGCTCAATATGTGTCTATATGTTCAAGTGTGCCGATGAACCGATGATCGAACTCTAAGGTGAAAAATGGTTTTGGGAAAACACATGTATGGTTAGCTACCTTTACAATCCAAGTGCCTTGTCCAAGTATCATAGCGCCTACCCGAGTGTCAAATGCATTAGAGTGTCAATGTACACATCCATAAAACTGCCAAGGTAACGTTATGAATATTGACAAAGAAGTGCCTATCTCTCAGTTTCTCTTTGACCATGATGATGAGGGTATTTTAAATCATTTCTGTCAAATGTTGAGATCATTGTTATAAGTTGCGTTGACAGAGGAAAGTGCTTTCATGCCTGAGATGTTTATAAGGTTGAAGTTTGCCAACTATGATTGCTCTTCTGGAAATTCCCTATCTCATGTATAAGATCTATCCCCTAGAAATCAAAGAGACTCTAGAGGCACTTACCATGACAACAAAATAATGGAGGAAATGGGACTTGTGTCAAGAAATGGATGGGCTATAGGGCTATAGTTGGAACAATGTTTCTTGCAGTTACGCTTTGGGCTTTTGGGGACCCACTTGGGATTGAAAGTGTTGTAGCAACAATGCTTGGTCTCTCCATTCTCTTACTTTAGGTGTTTTGGATTGAGATGACTGTTTGAGTGAAAATTCTGCTTGGGACACTCTAGCATGGTTTGCAGTTCTTGTAGGCATGGTAAGCCAACTCATAAACGTTGGCATTGAGCAGTGTATGTCAGGTTGTGTTGCTAAGTCTCTTGCATCATTTTCCTTAAGCTGGCCTACAACATTTTGTTAGAAAAAGGACTTCTACAAGTTCCATTTGGCTTACATTTTGTGGCGGGTTTTCTTTCTGGTGGCCGAGATGTACCTTTTAAATATATTTGAGTTTGAAAACAATGATAAGTAGCACAATATAGATTTAACATAACCAACGAGTTATATAAGGAAACCAACACAGTCTGAGGCACCGAAGATCCTGCAGAGAAAAAAAATATTAGAAGAGAAAAACAAACTAAAAGAAAATCTAAGGAGTCTAATGAGAAACAGAGCATTGGGTCCAAGAGATCGAGGCAAGGCATTTTTTACACTCAACTCATGAAGATCGATCAACTCAGCTCTACAAAGAACAAACAAGGGATAATAATCGAAGTCTATGGACTTGTGGTTTTTTATGTTGAAGAATGATTGCACTTTTAATGTTCACTTACATATTTTGATGACGTTCATTTTGAGATATTTTGTTTCTTAAATTCAAATGCTTAATGAACAAGTCTTTCCTGGATAACTCGAAAATCTTATCCTAGCTAGTATCCCATGGAGATTTCAAAGAAGTCAGTCGCAGATTTCCAGGCATTAAGTCATCATTTGAATGGCCATTTCCAGCAGTTTAATCAACATGAAATTAAGCATTTCTAGGAAGGAAATCATAGGTGGCAGGATATTTCCAGCATTCCCTATTTCAAGTGATTTATTGTACACTCGACAACAGAGGAGGGATATGAATATTATTAGCATATTTCAAATCCTAATTTTTAAGCTTCTATGCTTAGTCAAAGATATGATTCGATCCCAGGTTTCTAGGGCACCTGACAACAGAGGATCTTGGTCAAATGACTATCTCGAGGTTTCCAGGAGGTCGAATACTTGGTGGCAGAGTTATTACAGGCAGAATTTGGGCATTCGATCCCAACATTTCCAGATTTTTTGCAATTGTTTTGATTTCTCTTCTATATTTGATAAAATTTGCTCCTAAAAATTTGTAGCAGCTCCTGTAATGTAATATCTATAAATAATAAGAAAATGAGGAAGTCACGAGGGGAGGCCCGAGAGAGGTTGGAGAGGCCTGTTGTTTTCCATTGTTAGCCCGTGGGTAGTTTTCTTTTATATTTTTCAACATTAGGGCTATAGCTATGAAGACCACATTTATCAGTCTGTGTTTTCTATCATGTTTCCATATTATTTCTTCCTCTTATTTGAATAGAACTGATGCAAAAAAAACTTCCTGTACATTAATTATTTAGTGTACTTATTTTGTTTTAGTAACGTTCGTTCAGATATCAAGTTTTCATTCTCAGAAATATTTTTTATTTATTGAATATTCAGTCTTATGGATCATGCAAGTCTGATTTGATAGTGATGCTTGTATTTTTCGTAGTATGTTTTCCTATTTCCTTTACCTATCCATGCTATTATCAACCTCTTGTCTGATAGCTGACTTTATTACCTTTGATAAATGAAATATGTGAGAGACTCCATGCCCAATGGTTCTGAAAATATGTCAGAGACTTCATGCCTAATGGCTCTGATCAATGATCTGTTAGAATATAGAAGATTGTGCTCATTTTACCATTCACGATACCCTCATCACCCAACCACAGGCCGAAGCCACCCTCCGAGCACATTGACCTTGACAAAGAAGAGAATCCTGGTAGCAATCCAATAGCCAAGAGAGGCTAATGCACCAAACAAGAATAGAACCCAAGCTGATCAGATAATTCCACCCAGAGGCTAGCGCACACCTTCCCAGAAACTTGCGCACAAGCTGCAACTGCACCTGCGCAGATCCAGTTCACTCTGCAACTGTTGAGATGAGAATAATGAGAACTGGTGCCCTGTATTTATAGTAGTCTGGGAAGTTTAACTGGGGCCGACTTCTCCTTCTGGGTATTAATAAATTCATATTAAATATATTTCTGCAACCGACAACCTGTCTAGGGTTTTCTTCATTTCTTTGCTTCCTTCCAGAGTATTCTAATCTCATCATATGTCACAATAGAGGTTCATACCTCCCGAAGCTACCATAATATTAACACTCCCTCCTAGCTAGGGAGGTATGGTCTTGAGCACAACAGACCATTCAACTGGTAGCAACACGAGCACCGTCATTATTATCCAATTGGATAATCTCCTATGACAACTGGTACAATATCAATTGATAGAACACACCTGTGTCTATTCAGGTAGTACACAACTACTCAAACCGTGACACATAGTCACAAACAATGGAACAAATCCACCACAGTAGTATATCTCTACTGTATGGAGACAAGCAGTCTCCGGGCCAATATTTCACTCACATCTGTGAGTTCTGAAAGAATATCTGCCTCACGAACAGTGGAACATATCCACCACAGTAGTTTACATCTACTGTCATATATTCTTCATAACAAACATCTGATAGCAACCTGTATAGAAACAATGTTATGATAAAAAACTGAATCATCTGGGCCAATCTTTCACTCACGTCTGTGAGATATGAAATAATATCTGCCCTCAGTATAGAACATCAGCAATGGGCTATCTGCCCCATTCTTCTCAAACAAAGAAGAAGGATTATTTCTGATTTCTGAGACTGGACCATTCCTCACCCTAGGCCATTCTTCCTACACTAGTCAAAGTGCACCCTGGACAAAATGTATAAACCTTAAGGAATGTTTGGACCATTCCCCACCCTGGGCCATTCCTCCTACACTAATCAAAGTGCAACTTGGAGATAATGTATAAACCCTAAGGAATGACTGTCCTGGACCATTCCCCACCCTGGGCCATTCCTCCTACACTAATCAAAGTGCGCTTTGGAGAGAATGTACAACCCTAAGGAATGTCTGTCCCTGATTGCTGATCTTGGACCATTCCTCCTACACTAATCAAAGTGTGCCCTGGAGAGAATGTATAATCCTAAGGAATGACTGTCCGAACCATTTCCTCTGTTAACCACAAGAGGAAAAGACTGTCTTGCATCAACCTCCAAAACTGACCATTCCTCATGTTAACCACAATGAGAAATAGTTGTCCGACGAGGTGGGCCAGTCTTCTTGAGTAACCCTCAAGAAGAGAGAATGCCCTAGACCACTCCCCATGTTAACCAAAATGGGAAGTCGTTGTCTATGATACATCAACAATCAGGCTACCTCCCATGTTAACCACAATGGGAAGTCACCGTTCGTCAGAAATCTCAATCCACTTTCCGAATAGGAAAGAATCTGTCCAATTTGGACTATTTTTCAATTACAAAGATAAATAATATTTTCAGTGCTCCCTCCTAACTGGAGAGTTATTTTAAATAAAAAAAATAAATGTTTTTCAAGAATATTTTTCCGTACCTTCTCCTAGCTTGGAGAATCTTCCCTTTCAGCTAAGGGAGTTATTTCCACGATCCCCATCTTCTCTCGGAAATATGTAAACTTGATTTTGGATAGAGGTTTTGTCAGGATGTTTGCTATCTGCTCATCAGTGGGGATATATTCAAGCTTTACTTCTCCTTCCTGGACTTTATCTCAAATAAAGTAGTATTTGATCTCAATGTGCTTCGACCTTTCATGAAACACTAGATGTTCTGATAATCTTATACAACTCCGATTATCACAATATATTATGGTCGATTCTGGAGTCTGATCAAATAAATCAGAGATTAACTTCCTTAGCCATACTGCTTCTGTGCATGCTTCACAAGCTGCCATATACTTTGCTTTTGCTGTACTGAGTGTGACAAACTTCTGTTTCCTATTGCCCCAAGATATCATAGCGGAGCCCAAGCTGAAACACATACCTGAAGTACTCTTTTTGTCTTCTGCACTTCCTGCCCAATCAAAGTCTGTGAATCCATGAAGTTGGATATCACTGGATGCGGTATATTTCAAGCCATAGTTTATTGTCCCATGAATATATCTTAGGACATGCTTTGCAACTATCCAATGCTCTTGTCTAGGTTCCACCTGGAACTGACTTAATGTATTTACAACAAAGCAAATATCTGGTCGAGTATTTACCAAATACATCAATGCTCCAATTAGATGTCGATATAGAGATGGATCTACTGGATCGGAATCTGGGACTTTCAATTTTCTTATATCCTCATTCATAGGAGTGTCCATGGACTTACAATCCATCATTCCAAACTTCTGAAGGATCTTTATTGCGTACTTTTCTTGTCTAAGGAATACTTCACCACACTTCTGCCATACTTCTAGTCCCAAGTAATAATGCACGAGACCTAGATCTTTCATATCAAATTCAGAGGCTAATTCCTTCTTGCACTGGATAATTAGAGATTCTTCACCTGTTATGAATAGATCATCAACATATAATAGTAGAATCACAGGTGCGTTATCTACGACTTTGTAATAAAGGTTTGGATCTGCATGACTCTTGGAGAAACCAAGTCTTGTTAGATAGCTATCCATTCTGGCATACCAAGCCCTTGGAGCTTGCTTGAGTCCATATAGAGCTTTCTTCAATCTGCAAACGTGAGTGTCTCTGGAATGTACCTCAAATCCTTGAGGTTTTTCAATATACACTTCTTCTTCAATAGCTCCATTGAGGAAGGTTGTCTTTACATCCATCTGGTGTAGATTCCATCCCATGGAAGTGGCAAGAGATATGATAGCTTTGATGGAGGTATACCTTGCCACCGGAGCAAAGGTTTCATCATAATCTTCTCCCTCCTTCTGGGAGAACCCTATGGCCATGAATCTTGCCTTATATTTATCCACGCTTCCATCTGCTGCATGTTTGATCTTGTATACCCATTTTGAGGTTACCACTGATTTTTCTTTAGGTCTGGGTACAATTTCCCATACTTCATTTTTCATAATGGATTGATGTTCTTCCGCCATAGCTTCTTTCCATTGTCCCTTTTGGACTGCTTCTTCAAATGTAGTAGGTTCTTCATCTAGAAGTTTCGTCATGTATGCTGCATAACTTGAGAATCTTTTCGGTGTTTTACTCTTTTTGGATGTTCCTTCTAGAACCTTGATTCTTTCTGCATCTTGTAATGTAGCTTCAAGCCAAGCTGGTTGCTTCTTGGTTTTTGGTATGATATTTGAATCCATGTTCTCACCTGGTTCCATAGGATGATCAAATTGATCCTTTTCATTATCTTCGTTTTCTATGTTTTCTTCATTTGGTTCTTCAAGTTCCTCTTCTTCTATAATTTCTTTGATGGATTTCCTGAAGGCCATCTTTTCATTGAACGTTACGTCTCTGCTAACTTCTCTCTTGTGTTGTTCTGGAATATATATTCTACAGGATTTGGATGAATCACTATAGCCCACGAATATCCCCTTCTTTCCTGAGGGTTCTAGTTTATTCCTTTTATCTTTGGGAATATGAGAGTAAATTGGAGATCCAAATATTCTTAGATTTTCTACGTTAGGTTTCTTACCTGAGAATGCTTCTTCTGGTGTCATGTCCTTCAATATGCGACAAGGGCTTCTGTTCTATACATATATTGTTTTCATTGCTGCTTCTCCCCATAGAAACATGGATAGACCTTGATCGTTCAATAAGGCTTTTACCGTTTCTTCGATAGATCTGTTCTTTCTTTCTGCTACACCATTTTGTTGAGGATTATGAGGAACAATCAACTCCCTCCTAATCCCTGCCGATTTGCAGAATGCAATGAACTCCTTCGAGGTGTATTCTCCTCCATTATTTGTTCTTAATGTCTTGATATTCTTGTTCGTAAGGTTTTCTATTTCTGCCTTGAATTCTTGGAACTTGCTGAATACTTCGTCTTTTGATTTCAGTAGGTACAACCACGTCTTTCTTGAATAGTCATCTATGAAGAGTACATAGTAGAGAGATCCTCTTAGAGATCTGATTGGCATTATACCACAAACATCTGAGTGTATTAGATCTAGGATTTCCTTGGATCTGTTGTTGCTGCTTGGGAATGGTTTTTTGATATTCTTCCTAAGGGCACATCTTTTGCAAATTCCTTCATGTGTGGATTTCAATTCTGGTATTCCTTCAACCATTTTTATGAGGAAAGGTAATGCTTGATAATTGATATGAGCGTACCTTCTATGCCAAAGCTCATTAGGGTTGACTTCGTCATGTACTAGAGCTTCTTCATTTCATTCTAGTAGTCTATACATATTTCCTTAATGACTTCCAATAACCCTGGCATCCTCTATGCTGGAATTCTTATGCCATGATAACACCTTTCCATCCATGAAGGCTATTCTGTTTCCTTTGTATTCTAAACATGATATTGATACAAGATTCTTTTCTAAACCAGGTACATATAAAACATTGCTTAAGTGAACATGATTATCTGATCCCAACTTGACGGAGGCTTGTCCAAATCCTTCGACGGGGTAAGTGCTTTTGTCTCCAATCTCCACTTTGTACGATGTCTTTCTCTCATTTAGATTTGAGAGTCTGGCTTGATCTCCTGTCATGTGCCTGGAAGCTCCACTATCGATTATCCACATATCATCTTCAATCGTCTCGATAAGTGCTGAGTAGTGTAAAAGACTGATTGTTTCACACATGTCTTCGGTTGACTGGTGACTGGTCATGCCTTGATCCAAAACTTCAACTTCATCATTTCTGTCTTCTAAGAGATCCAAGAGGTGCGCTGAGTTAGGGCGCATCTGAATATCTTCTTCTTGGGTGAGATGCTCCATCACAAGGTGCCAGATCAGAGATTTAGGGTTTCTGCAACTGCTTCTGCTAGTAACCCTAGCTGCAGTGTTTTTGGAAGCTGCTCCTGCTAGTAACCCTAGCGGCAGTTCCTCAACGAGCTCAATATCTAGTGGCTATGCTTCCTTCTAGAGTTTTAGGCTGACTGAAGGGGGTGTGGGCCCATAACTTGTTAGAATATAGCAGATTGTGCTCGTTTTACCATTGACGATACCCTCGTCACCCAACCACAGGCTGAAGCCACCCTCCGAGCACCTTGACCTTGACAGAGAAGAGAATCCTGGTAGAAATACAATAGACAAGAGAGGCTAATGCACCAAGCAAGAATAGAACCCAATCTGATCAGATAATCCCACCTAGAGGCTAGCGCACACTTTCCCAGAAACTTGCGCACAAGATGCAACTGCACCTGCGTAGATCTAGTTCACTCTGCAACTGCTGAGATGAGAATAATGAGAATTGGCGCCCTGTATTTATAGTAGTTTGGGCAGTTTAATTGGGGACGACTTCTCCTTCTGGGTATTAATAAATTCATATTAAATATATTTTTGCAGTTGACAACCTGTCTAGGGTTTTCTTCATTTCTTTGCTTCCTTCCAGAGTATTCTAATCTCATCATAGGTCACAATAGAGGTTCATACCTCCCGAAGCTACCATATATTTTTGCAGCTGACAACCTGTCTAGGGTTTTCTTCATTTCTTTGCTTCCTTCCAGAGTATTCTAATCTCATCATAGGTCACAATAGAGGTTCATACCTCCCGAAGCTACCATAATATTAACATGATCAACATATGCTTTAAATCTAGATTCTCGTCCTTCTCCTTTCTCACCAGATCTTGGTCTATATTCCACAATACAAACCATTGCAATAACTAACATGTGTTAGGGTTTCCCATTAGCAGTTAGGGTCAAATTATAGCACTAACATATTTTAGCGTCGTTTCCAGGGATGAAGGAACGAAGACATTTTCCTTGGGAGAAAGACAATGATAAGATCTAATCTTTGATGGTGAAAAAATGTTAGGCACATAAAAACTGCGATCATTCACCTGGAAACTCCATAGTTTAAGAATTCAATGGCGACTCCACAGATCTAGAATGTCATCAAACGATCAGATTAAAGATATTTTAGATGCAAGGTTTGCTCCTTTTAATTTTGTTGATATTTCTGGTTTTCCAAATGTTGTTCCTACTTTAGATGAGTGGGGAGACTACCTGCCCATATTTTTTTAAGTGTTGAGCTATTATTAGGTTTCTTTTCAATTTACTAGATAAAAATAACATATATAGTATCACTGAGAGAAACACAATCACAAGATACACAACATTTATCTTGGGAAACCCTCATGGGGGAGAAAACCCATCAAAAATTCCTTAATATAGGTAGCCAATACAATGCCAAGACAATAAACCAAAACACTAGAGAATATCCAACACCGAGCAATGCGCCTCTCTCTTCCTTCTTCTCCCAACTGCAACTCTCCAAACTTTCTCACTTGATGAGTGAATGAGTGAGTGAACAAATGAGGTGATAACCTCCTTTATTTATACTAGCTGGCAGGCATTGTTAAGGTGTCTCTTCACTGGGCAGGGCCAAATTCTCTTCTTAGTGGTTAAAATCACTTTAATTAGGCCCTGGGGCCGACTTCTTAATTAGCATAATATAATTAGGGTTTGACCAATCCACAAAAGGGGATTTGGTCAAGTACAAAGCCCGACATGACCAATCCACAAAAGGAGATTGATTTGATGAATCCTAACTCAATAATAAACAAAATACTCTTTGCAGTTACAATATTTTAACACTCCCCCTTAACAAGAAGGGTATTCTACAACATCAACAAGAGAGAGAGAGGGAAACAACATCAACAACATCTGGAACATTGACTGGCATATCTATAAATCATCGAATTTTTTTTTTCTCATCATCAATATCATCATCCACAACATAAAGCTGGAATGGAATCATCATCATCTGCATCAACTTCAATTAGTATAACACTAATACATCATCATCATCAATAATAACATCAACAAAAACAACATCATCATCACAACACAGAGGCTGGAGCAACAACATCATCACAACACAAAGGCTGGAGTAACAATATCATCATAACACGAAGGCTGGAGTAACAACATCATCACAACATGAAGGTTGGAGCAACAACATCATCATCATCATGGAGCAACAAAATGAGGCAGGTGTAGCAACATTTTTTGGTACTCCGATAGTCCCTAAGGAGATGCCCAAGAATCATAAGATTCCCTAGGATATAAAATCCTAACGGAGCTACCACATGGTTCTCTGACAGACCGTCCTTACCGGACCTTCAATATCTGCCCAAGAATCATAAGATTCCCTAGGATTATAAAAATCCTAACGGAGCTACCACTACTGACCACATCTAGCATATACATGCATAGGTACTCTGACAGACCGTCCTTATCGGACCTTCAGGATTTGTCCAGGGATGATCAGTCCCCTAGGATATAAAATCCTAACTGAGATACCCGTTATTGGTCAGGATACCATAGTATCATCAACATCACTCCCCCTTTCGAGGGACATCCTTTCAGACTATACCAAGCTTGTCTCAAAACTGCTCAAACTTTTACACGAGACAAAGGTTTGGTCAACACATCTGCAACCTGTTCATATGTGCCAACATATTGGAGCTTTATGGTTCCTCTCTGCACCATATCACAAATGTAGTGATACCAAATTTCTATGTGCTTCGACTTGTCATAGAACACATGGTTCTATGTCATTTTTATGCAGCTCTGGTTATCACATAGAATCACAGTTGCTTCCATCTCTAGATCAAATAGACCTGTCAACGACTTCCATAGCCATATGGCTTCACAACTGGCAGAACATGCGAAAATGTATTCCACTTCTGCTGTGCTGAGAGGAATAATAGATTGCTTCCTACTCTGCCATGAAGTCATAGCTGACCCTAGACTGAAACAACATTGTGAAGTGATCTTTATGTAAGAAAAACTTCCTGCCCAATATGAATTGGTATAACCAATCAATCTGAAGTCATGATCTCCATTATAACAGAGACCAAAGTCCAACGTACCATTAAGGTATCTCATCATGTGTTTTGCAGCAACAAGGTGAACATGTTTGGGGTTCTACTAGATATTGACTCAAGGTGTTCATAGCAATACATATGTCTGGCCTGATGTTCATCAGATACATCAACGATCCAATGATATATCTATATAGAGTATCATCAACCAATTCTGACAAGCTATCAACCAAGAGCTTAAACTTTGTTTCCATGGGTGTATTCATGGATTTACACTCCAACATATCAAACCTCTTCAGTATTTCAACTGCATATTTCCCTCGGTTAAGGAAGATCTTCTCTGGGCTCTGCCAAACCTCAAGGACTAAGAAATAATGCATTAGGCTTAGGTCTTTCATCTCAATTCTCCCAACGAACTTATTATTACAATCGATGATGAAATTTTCTTCTCTAGTTAAGAATAATTCATCCACATACAACAACAAGATAACAGTCTCATCATTCATAACCTTGAAGTAAAGGTTAGAATCAACTTTACTCTTGGTAAAGCCTCAGGTCATCAGGAAACTGTCAATTCTTTCATACCAAGCTCTATGATCCAGGTGGATATCGATGGCCACCCACCTATTCCACTGGCTTGAAAAACAGTTTTCCACCTTGGCAATTTTTCGGGTTCCAAACTTTAGGGCCATTTTGAGGCCCTAAACGATGTTTTTTGGGGATTTCGGGCCTAAGTAATTGTTCAAAGCATTAACCTGGGCCAGTCGAAAATTTTTCATATTGGCTAGACCTTTCCAATGGACTATCATGCACCTAAAACATAGATCGTATGTAAAAGTTACGAGCCTAGGAAGTTGATGTATTAACTTACCCAAATGGGGCTCACATGACTTTTGGCGCTTCATCTCCTAGGGTTAGGTTTTTGGATGTCTAGAGTTTTTTATATTCCTGTTTATTGTAAAAGGCCTTAAAAGCCTCATTGTAACCATCTTCTTGTGAATGAGCGCAACCATCACATGTCTTCTCAGAGATAATCCACCACCATTCCAACAAGCTTGTTTTCCATTGCATTTTACAATGTCAACTTATTTCCTTGTTGAATAGAAAACCAATTTTACTGTATCTCTGTTATTTTGTGTTAAGCTTCTTTTAATAATCTGTATTTATTTCTTTTAGCTCATAAAATTTGGATCAGTGGTATCAGATCAGTTTTCTCCTTTTCATCTTAATGCATGTCCCCAACGAGGTCAGGGTACAAAGAATTGGGTCTCGAGCTTGTTTCTCTTGAGGACAAAAGCTCTCGCACACCCAAGCGACCTCTCATGGCAGGAGAAAATAAATATGACATGACAAGAGATCCTTTCAAAATGTTTCTTGAGGAATCCCTCACGCAACAGAGGAACGAGATGATGGATAGTTTCGTGCAAATCCTTCGACGAATACCAAAAGGCAACGCATCTTCCTTGAGCGGAGGTGCCGCCCCCTTCAAGGTACAAATCAACTTCGATATTCCTATATTTGAAGGTAAAATAGATGGAGATGTTGTAGACAAGTGGTTGAATCTACTAGAAGAGTATTTTTCTGTCCATAACTTTTTGAATAGAAAAAATATTACTTTTGCGCTCCTCAAAGCCGTTCCCCATGTCAAATATTGGTGGGAAATTTTCTGTGAGCAAAGGGAAATAGAGGAACCCTCATTATTTACAGTCACGACCACCTGGGAATCCTTTAGGGATTCTATTAAGGAACAATACTACCCTGTCTAAAGTTATGACTACTTGTAAACCAAATGGACCACATTGCGCCAAGAAAGAGACCAAGCAGTGCCAGAGTTCAAAAATATCTTCCATACCTTGCGCACCAAGCTCGGTATCAAAGATTCATAGTGACATCTAGTGCTCAAGTATTGTGGTGCTTTGCATAGATACATCCAAACCAAAATGGAATTTTTGGACATCTCATCCTTGGGCATGTACTATCAATATGTCGTCAAAATCGAGTAGAAGTTTAAACAAAAGACGTGGAAATTTGGGTCTTGGAACCCCTCACAAAAAAATCCAGGAAAGGGTAGCCCCAAACCACATAACAAAGGACAAAGAAAATATGTATAGTATCAGGACAACCACTCCAAGCTACAAGAAAACCAGGACACCAGAAAGACAAAGAAAGATACCGGGAAGTGGTGCAACTTCCATAAGATACCTTGGCATAACACTGTTGACTGCCGCTCAAAGCAGTTGCTGGTGGCCGAAGTGAAATCCTCTGAATCAGATGCAGGTTTTGACTCTGAGTCAGAACCAGAAAGGGGAATACAAATCATTGACATAGAACCCAGTGCCACTATTGCTACCACCAAGCTCTAGCTTGGTGAACCAAATGATCCAGAAGAAGGAGAGCACCTCTTCCATTCACAGATGTGGGTAAAAGGCACCCCACTGCACTTCATTGTTGATATCGGTATCCAGAAGAACCTCATCTCAGTAGAGGTCATCAAGCGGTTGGCCCTGATGAAAACAACACACCCACAACCCTACACCATTGGATGGCTCAGCCAAGGAAGTGATCTTTGCGTCAACCAACAATGTCGACTGTCATATGACATCAAGCCCTTCAAAGACAAGGTATTGTGTGATGTTGCTCCTCTCGAATTTTGTAATTTTCTTTTGATCCATCCTTATTTATGGAAACGTCATGCTGTATATGAGTCTATGCATCGTAGTGTTATTATTACTTTGAACATGAAATGTACAGGATAACCGAGGTAGTCCCTCCTAGTGCTATTTCCTTGATCTCTGCCAAGCAATGCAGGAAGGTCTTCTCTTAGACCGGGAAATTTTTCTTCTTCGTGATTCGCTCTCAGAGTGAGTGAAATATCGTAGCCACATCCAGGGCCTCCATGGCTGATCTATCCACACAATAGAAACAAGTGGATAAGGTCGTGGAAGAATACTCAAATATCTTCTCCTCTTCTACCGGGTTACCTCTGCACTTCCAGGTCAAGTATCCCATCGATCTGACCCCAGGCACACCGCTACCCAATGGGCCAGTCTACTACTGCTCTCTATGAGAAAATGATAAGATCCATAGGCAGATCCAAGAACTGCTCCACAAGGGGCACATCCATCCCAACTCATCGCCTTGTGGGAGCCCAATCGTGCTGGCACAAAAGAAAGATGAGACCTGGCGACTCTGCATTGATTACCGAGCCCTGAATAAAATCACAATAACCAGTACCCGATTCCACGAATCGATGACCTCCTTGATCAGTTCACGGGGGAAAAATACTTTAGTAAGATTGATCTAAAGTTTGGCTACCACCAGGTCCCAATAGAACAAACAAATGTATGGAATACTGACTTCAAGTCAAAATAAGGTCTTTTTGAATGGCTGGTCATGCCCTTTGGTTTGAAAAATGCTCCAATATCTTTTATGAGGATGATGGATGATATCCTATGACCTTTCACCAATACTTTTGTAGTGGTGTATTTGGATGACATCCTCATATACAACAAGACTTGGGCATAACACTTGCAACATATTCAACAGGTTCTGCACACCCTGCGACATCACAAACTATATGCAAACTTGGAAAAATGCTCCTTCGACATGGACATGGTCCATTACTTAGGCTACATCATTGATCAACATGGTGTGCATGTGGATTTGGCTAAGATCTAGGTCATCCGTGACTATCTAGCCCCAACCACACTCACTAAAATTCAAAGCTTCTTGTGCCTCGCCATTTTCTATAAACGGTTCGTGCTAGGATTCTATCATATCGCATGGGCTCTTAGCCAAGTAACCAGGGGTGGCAGTAATGAAAAATTTATGTGGGGCTTGTCCCAACAACAAGTCTTTTATGAATTGAATAATATTTTGTGCTCATCCCTGATACTTTCATTACCGAACCCGCAACATCCCTTTGAGATCAAGACATATGCTTCAGATTATGTTGTGGACGCCGTTCTCATTCAACATAGCCACCCCGTGGCATATCATAGTGATACACTATCAGATGCTGTCCGTAAGTACCCTACTTATGAAAAATAAATGTACTCCATTGTGCAAGCCTACCACTAGTGGAGACATTACATTCTTGGGAAGGAGACAATCATCCACACTGATCACAATCCACTATAGTTCATTCAGACCCAAGGCAAATTGCAGAATGACCGCCATCAAAAGTGGTGAAAATAATTACAACAGTTCCACCTCAACATCAAGTATAAAATAGGAAGTACCAACCAAGTTACTGACTGCCTTATCCGACCTCTAGTCGTGGCACTCACCACGGTGCTAGACTCTTGCGGCCACGAGACCTCCAGATGGCCCCACCTCTACGAGACAGACCCTGAATTATCCACCACCTACCAAATGTTGGGCACCAAATCAGTGGTCACTAATTTCCATCTTCAAGACAACTTGTTGTATCGTCTGAGCCATATCTGCGTTCCATCAAGTGAGCATGCGAAGCTTATTTGGGAAGCTCACTACAGTCGGGTGGTAGGACACTTTGCCGTCGAAAAGACAATGGCAGTGCTGCAGAAACATTTCTACTGGGTGAAACTTTGACAGGATGTCGACAAGTATATCAGGTCATGCACCACCTGTGCTATTTCCAAATCGACCACTAAGAAATAGGGTCTGTACAACCCTCTACCTACTCCTAACAGGCCATGGGAATCCATCTCAATGGACTACATGTCAGGCCTACCGTCCAACAAGAGGGGAAATGACTGTGTTTTTGTGGTTGTTGATCACTTTTCCAATATGGTGATTCTATCCGTCTGCAAGAAGAACATCACAACAAAGGCCACTTCCAAGCTCTTCTTTGAACGAGTATGGGTACATTTTGGGATCCCACAAAACATTATCTCATACCATGAGAGTCGGTTCCTCAACTCATTTTGGTCAAGCCTTTAGTCACTGCTAGATACCAAGCTCACCAAATCTAGACAGATGGCCAAACTGAGGTCATCAATCGGATGGTCATACATATCCTGCGCATGTACAATTCAAAAAACCCCCGCACATGGGATGAGAGTCTTCCCTATGTCCAACATAACTACAACCGAGCCCTGTATAGCTCAACTGGCCAAAACCCCTTTTAGGTGGGGTTGGGATTCCAACCATTGGGCCCCATGGATGTTTCACTACCCCTGGCGACCACCTTGATCGAATCGTCCCCTATTCCACCAGAAGCTGGCAAAACCACCCGGTTCATTGAGCAGATCCAACACATCCACCAATAGGTTCAATATATTCTACAAAAGTCTAATTCCAAGTACAAGTAGCGCCATGATCAACATTGGGTGCCACATAAGGTTTAGGTGGGCGACAAAGTTTGGTTGCATTTGTAGAAAGAACGCATTACAAGGACCCATCAGAAACTTTTCCCAATCCGTTATGGGCTGTACACCATCACCAAGGTTGTGGGTGACAATGCTTTTGAGCTCAAAATTCCCCCCTTCCTTGGTCTTCATCTAGTCTTCAACGTGGCTCTCCTTCGACCATATTTCCAACCATTATTGGACACCTCAGAGATAGCAAAGAATTTGAAACCAACAAATCTCAACCCTGACTACATGCAATAGACATCCAGTGATTAGATTGTGGACACACAGATCAAGGGCACTCGAAAACAAAGGATCCAGCTTTATCGAGTTGTCAAAGCAGGGAAACTCCTGCACCAAGGCAAGTGGCTCACCCGGGGCCAAATTCAACAAAAATTTTCTCATCTGATGGGGGAAATCAATGCAATGGAGACCTTGATCTAGGACACTCACCTATTCCAATGGCTCAAAAAACAGTTTTCCACCTTGGCAGTTTTTCAACAGTTTTTCGGGTTCCAAACTTTCGGGGCCGTTTTGAGGCCCTAAACGACGTTTTTTGGGGATTTGGGGCCCAGGTGACTTCTATAGGCACTTGCTTGGGCCAGTAAATTTTTCTTCTTCTTGGTTAGACCTTTCCAACGGGCTATCGTGCGCCTAAAACAAAGATCATATGCAAAAGTTACGACCTCGGGAAGTTGATGTACTAACTTACCCAAACAGGGCCCACATGAATTTTGGCGCTTCATCTTCTAGGGTTAGGTTTTTGGATGTCTAGGGTTTTTTACATTCCTGTTTATTGTAAAAGGCCTTCAGAGCTTCATTATAACCATATTCTTGCGAATGAGCACAACCATCACATCTCTTCTCAGAGATAATCCGCCACCATTCTAGCAAGCTTGTTTTCCGCTGCATTTTACATTTTGAACTTATTTCCTTATTGAATAGAAAACCAGTTTTACTGTATCTCTGTTATTTTGTGTTAAGAATATTTTAATAATCTGTATTCATTTATTTCTACTCATAAAATCCGAATCACTCTAGGAGCTTGCTTCAATCTGTACAGAGCCTTGTTCAATCTGCAAACATGAGTCTTTTTGTCTTCAAGTTCAAACCCTTGAGGTTGTTCTATATACACTTCTTCTTCAATGACACAATTCAAGAAGGCTGTTTTCACATCCATCTGGTGTAACTTGCACTTCATATTAGCTGCAAGGGATATGATGGTTCTGATAGAATTGTATCTCGCTACAGGAGAAAATGTCTCTTCATAGTCAATGCCTTCCTTATGAGAAAAGCCACGAGCTACAAAATTTGCTTTATATTTCTAAATACTTCCATTAGCAACATGTTTTATCTTGTATATCCATTTGGAAGATACCACATCTTTTCTCTTCGGCCTGGGAAATATTTCCCATACATCATTCTTTATAATGGGTTGGTATTCTTTTGTCATGGCATCTACCCATTCTTTCTTTTGAATGGATTCTTCAAATCAAGTAGGCTCATTTTGTAAGAGATCACACATCAAATCCATATAAATGGGGAATGGCTTAGGTTTCTTAACTTGTCTCATGGTTCCTTCAAGGGAAACATACTTCTCTCCATATTGAATAAATTCCCTTTTCCATGCCGACTTTTTCTTGTGAGAGATCGTCATCTGGGGAGGTTCTTGAGATTCCATCATATCATGATCTTCATGAATCTCATCATCAGGGGAAACTTTGATTTCCCTTACTGATTCTGCAACTCTGGGAGCTACATGCTCTTCTTCATATCCTTCTTCAAGCTGGCATCTTCTTGATTTCTTGAGTGCTGCATATTCATCAAAGGTTACATCTTTGCTGATCTCAATGTGATGGTAACCTAGTATATAAATTCTTAAGGCCTTTGAGACCTCACAATATCCAACAAATATTCCTTTCTTTCCTGAAGGGTCCAACTTGGTTCTCTTCTCTTTTAGAATGTGTACAAACACTATGCAACCAAATATCTTGAGATGGATTACTTCTGGCTTCTTTCCGGAGAAAATTTCTTCAGGGGTTTTGAACCCAAGTGCACTATGGGATAATCTGTTTTGTACATACATTGATGTTCTTGCTGCTTCTTCCCATAAGTGCATTAGAAGATATTGATCATGGATCATAGTCTTCACTGCTTCCATTATAGTTCTGTTCTTCCTTTCTTCTATACCATTTTGTTGAGGATTTTAGGGAGTGGTGAGCTGCCTCTTAATCCCGACATCTCTACAAAAGCTTACAAACTCTTTTGAGGTGTATTCTCCTCCATTATCTAACCTGAGAATATTTATCTTTCTTTTAGAAGGATTCTCTACTAAGGCTTTGAATTCCTTGAATTTACCAAACAATTCATCTTTTGATTTCAAAAATTAAACCCAGGTTTTGCGAGAATAATAATCAATGAATGACACATAGTATACATACCCACTAAGAGAGGTTCATGGCATTGGGCCACATACATCTGAGTGGATAAGTTCCAAGATTCCTTCTTCTTTACTCTCACTCTTCGAGAAAAGATTCTTTATGTTCTTTCCTTGTGCACATACCTTGCACACATCTTCATGATCAACTTTGAATTCCGACATACCTATGACTACTTTGCTCACATATGGTAATGCCTTGTAGTTGATGTGAGCTAGTATTCTATGGCAAAGTTCACATGGACTTTCAATGGAATGAGTCAAGGTTGCAACTGGGTGACCTTTTATCTTATACAATCCACCTTCTTCTGTTTCAATAGTAATTGCATCTTCTATGGTTTTTCCTTTAAGCCACATACAAACTTCTCCATTTATGAAAACAACTCTGAAGCCTTTCTTATCTAAAGCTGAGATAGAAAATAAGTTCTTTGTCAAACCTGGTACATATAGTACATCCTTCATATTCATTGGGGTTCCTGAATCAAGTTTGTAATTTGACTCTCCCACACCTTTGATAGGGTATTGATAATCATCTCCAAGTGTAACTTTATGGGGAAAATTAAGGATTATTTCTATTAAAATCTAATCAACAAAAGTGACTGAATTACAAACTTCTGTGTCGGCATAGTTCAGAAACGAGAAACTAAGTCCCTTCCAGTTGGGACTATTAGCACTTGGTAAATTTCCTAGAGATTGAAAAAGAAGAAATCTACGAAGGTAACTTTATCCAACCGCTTTTAAAGCTGGGATCTAGCCCTTCCAGCTTCAGAGAGGGATCTCTCTATATGATTTAGCTTTGTTTTCTAACTTTAGATATTAGGCTAGGTAAAGGAACATGTAGGTTTGGTTATAAACGTGTTTATGAATTGGTGGAGACAGTCTACACCGTCATTGGGCTATGGGGTCTGTGTTATAATCAACATGAGATACAAACCATAAACGTAAAGGAAAACTTCCACAGGGCGAGATAATATACTCACTGGATCTTAATAATTTATATGATGGATAGAAGAAAAGACGAGATAGATAATTCAACTAAGAAGCAGTTAAGAATTCCCTAATTGAAAACCTGAGAAGATAAACATCAAAAACTTTAAAGTCGGAAACAGGGTATCTAAGATAAATCCTGCAACATGCGTTACTTTTAAAGATTAGTTTCGGAAAACAAAATGATCACAAATCAAGAAAAACATTCAACTTAGAGAATAAACATCACCAGTGAATACACACAAGAATCCTGTAAAAATGATTCCTCTTTATTAATGGCAGATCTTCTTCAAAAATGGTTACAGTCTGATAGCGTCAGGGTGTAAAGGTCAACAACCCTCAATACTTCGAAAGGTGAAGTATTTATAATTCAAATTACAAACGTTCCTGTCATAACTGATCAGGACGTGCTCATTCTATTTTTAGCCTAATTGATTTAACTAATCATAACTGCTTGATGACTCGGTACAACTGCATGCGGAATTTCTGGGGTAGGCCGTTGGCGAGGTTCCTGTGTAATCTCTTCTAACTGGACAGGTGACTGGACCTGGACAACTCATCTGCTAATCGAGAAGATCGTAGAGTTCTTCCCATCTGAGATGACTAGGCACTGTGACTTTGAGTAGTCTTTGATACACTTCATCCATGTATGTATACTTAGCGAATGTGGGCTTGGTAAGGAATATGTATAGAATCTCGTGTTGGATACTAATGTCCAACTGTAGGGCATCCATGAATTCTTTGCCGGTGATGCTCCCTTGTATGCCTGCAAACTTTGAACTGTCTTTGGACACTTTATCCAATCTCTTCTTGTAATCCGGGAGTGTCATTAGTTTATCATTAATGACCTTCAGACCAGGTAAGCCTTTCTTTTGGAGAGCATCAATCTTATTGAAAAACTTTTGTACCCCCTAGTCCATTACCTGAACATTCTCTTCGAGATGCATCATTAATCCTCTCTTGGTCAAAACCCTCTTGACCTCAAGGACTGTCTTTGTTCTATCTTCTATCTTCAACTCTTCTAGCTCTTCTCTGGTTTTGGAATTGAGGAATTTGATGATATCATTAGTTTGAGTTGGTTTGTCCCCCAATTCTACTTTGATTTTCTCAATGGCCTGTTTGCTCCTCTGGAGCAACTCATTCTGTTCAAACATAATTTGGATCATGGGCCATATCTCATTTATGGACTTTGTGATATCTATCCATACATTTTCTTTGACCTCAGCCAAAGTCTTTCCTGCCATGGTTTGTTTCTGGAGCTGCTGTAGTTATTTCTTGAGCTACTCAGTTACTTGCTTTTCTTTGGATAGGCTGGTTTGAAAAAAAAGTTTTGAGCTCTTGGAGGTTCTCAACCTCCTTCTTCAGCCTGCTGATTTCTGTCTCTTGCAGGTTCATCTTCTCCATGGATTTGGTAAGGTATGCTGTCCCTTCTTGTGGTGTCACTAGTGTTGCAGAAGGGATTGCTGTTACTGTTGCTGTGCTTGCTCCTGAGATAGGAATGGAACTCAATGGAATGACTTCCATTGGCTTCATCTGCTCCTTCTCTTTTAGTAATTTCTCCATCTCAGCCTCCATCTCTTTGAGTTGTGCATTCTGCTCCATGAGCAGCTTGAGCATTTAATCCTTCTCGCCTTCCTTCTCTGCTATCTCCTTAGCTTGTGAGTCTTCTGTGGGCGGGAGTTTCAACTGTTTCCTTAAGGAAGCGATGTCTGCATTCTTTTTCTTTATCATTTCCTCTGCAGCTTTGACATTCGAAGGATCGTAGCCGATCTTGAGGACCAGCTCCTCCAAAGTTTTGATTCGGTTGTCCTTTGCGAAAGAAGATATCTTCTCCAACTTGAGATGCATTTGAGCATTGTTCAATGATACCTGAAATTTTTCTGCAGAAGCTAAAGCATGTGCCAATGTGTGGAAAACCATCTCCCCTGTTTGTTTGTGTAGATCCATCTGATCTGCTGGCTGTACATCCTTTGCCTGGAATTCGATGGTGGCCCTCTTGTAGTCTGAGATCACCTTGGGATCCGGTACCTGTGCTTGGAGGTATGCCATGTGCATATTACCCTTTTCTGTGTCGAATGTAGACATCATTCTATGCTGTGTAGTCGACGTTTGTTTCCGAAACTGGGCATAAGTGCTTCTAGTAAGGGTTTGATTCTTCTTCTTGATCATCTCGTATTTCTCGAAGATGCCCAATTTGGGCCCAGTCTTGCGTGGCTGATTGTTCAGGGGAGAGTCTGTGGATTTCTTTGGTACTATTGGGGTGATGCCCTGATAAAGGCTCAAACCAAAAGGTGGAATGATCGACTTGATCACTGTGGTAGTTACTGTGGTAGGCGGGGCTTCTTGTTCTACTGTCATGCCAGGTGTTGAAACTGTCTTTGGCCTCTTAGTATGCATCTGGAACTCTTCTGATGATACCTCTGTTACAGGCGGAGACGACTCTTGTCGAGGCCTTTTTTCCTTGGGGACCTGTGGCATGGTAGTTGGTTGCACAGTTGTCGAGGGAACCTGCTGCTCCACTTCAACCTGCTATTCCACTTCAACCAAGGTGTCAGGCACCCACACTGTGTGATTTGCAAATTTTTCAATCTCTGGCTTGGACTCATGAACATACGGGATGTTTTTATTTTTCACCCGCATTTCTGAAATGATCCCGCATGGATCATAGTGCCATGTGAAACTCGTAAATAATTTCATCTCCTTCAACATTCTGTCAGCTTCTTCCCCGGCGCCTCGACTATTGCAGATGAAAGAACCAATTTGCCCCTTGATTCTCAATTGCTGCTTCTTCTTTAGGGAAACAAAATGAATGTCGTCTGAATTCATTATCCGCCTAATATATTCTAACACAAAGATTCTTACTGACACATATTGAGGTAGTTTGTAAGGTGCCAATTCGCACCCGAAAACTCTGATCTCGGTGTGGCTTTGATACAGGTATCAGTGACCTGTCTTTGCATTGTCTGAGAGATGTAGGATTCTCTGGACCTCGTCGTTTATTCGTGTCTCGAGCCTTCCACTCAACATGCTTACCACAGGGTGGTAGAAAAGATCAATAAATGCCTTGAAGCTATAATCTGTGGAATTTCGCTTCAACAAAGATGTCCACGCTGTGACCGGATGTGGCCTTCCATCTGCGTCCATTTTCTGCATTGAAAAACTAAACTTGTCTGCTTGATAGAAAACAAACATGTAGGCCAATATAGAAGAATATCTAAACATGACTTCCGTGCCAAAATACACGAACTATTCGTGAATATTGTTGGCCAAGAAGGTACTGAAATCGAACTGGGTGGTGGGTTTTTCATCAGTGGAGAAAATGGATAGAAAACCCAGAATGGGATCATCTACCCACTGGTCAGAATAGTATCCTAATAGAGCGCAAAGAGAGGAAATGATCTGGTTTCCCTTGGTGGAAAACATGGATGACGGGTAAGGTAGATTGGTGGAATGGAATGGAGTGGAGGTGGGAAGGAACAACTCAAAAATTTGAGCTCTCTGTGGAAAGGTCATCTTTTGATATAGCTCTGTAAGGATCTCTAGGTCGAAAGGAGAGACAGAATCAACACGGGGAATTTGCATCATTTGGTCAATGTCTTCAGGAGTGATGAAGAAGAGGATGTATCCAGATGATGAGACGATGGCCCTCTGGTCGGGAATATAATGGGCTTGGAATTTGAGGGAGAATTCGGGAAAGTGGTGTATCTGGGGAAAAAGGTACAGGGGAAAATTGGACTCCCAGAGTCCAATCTCATCGCTCTGGTCCAGGAACACTTCCCGGAGCCATGACTAGAGGTCTAAAAAATTGAAGTCACAAATGGTATCTGCGATCAACCTGTCTTTATCCACCAACGAGATTTTGTCCAGGTCAACAGGAGGAGGAAGAAAAGGATTCTCTTATCCTTCCGCTAGCCTTGGCTTTGGCGCCATCTCTGCAACAGTACCTGCAATAAACAATATGTTAGTGGGGTCGACTGACTGTGGATGAAGGCGACGTGGAAGCAATGGAGGAATAAGAGGTAAGTTTTCTGGTGCGATGGATGAATAACGAATGAAAGGGGAATAACGGTAGTTTTATTCAAAACTAGGGTCGGTTGGATGCAGGAGACATGTCAGCAGAATAATGGGTATGTTATCTTGTAATAAATGGACAACGGGCCACTTGGGATGAGGTGGCAGGTGATGGTGGCCAAATCATACGGACGGGTGACGTGGCGGCCAGGGATTGGTGGTAAAAGTCACAATAAGGGGCTGTTCATGAGTGAAAGGGGTGATGGACTGACAGCAGGGACTGACAATAGTTATGGGATGGGACACAACTCGGGAACAAGCGGAGCAAGTGGCATCAGTGGAGGATGACATCCCTGAGTGATGGAGGCTGTCAGATGACATATGGTGAAAAGACTTCAGGACCAACATATTTGTGCCACCTATGACAAGGGGCCCGTCGGAGGGAATATCCATTCCGGACCCCCCCCTTTGGTTAAAAGCAGAACATCAAGGGGGGTCCTAAATCCATTGTAAACCGTTGATCTGTGTGCCAGTTTCCTGGCCGCAGATATTAGCGCGTCATTTATTACTCATTCCGGACCCCCCCTTCCATTAAAGGCAAAACGGACAGGGGGGTTCGTAATCAAATTTGGGCCGTGGATCAACGCGCTCGTTCTTGGACCATCCAGATCTGCGCGATTCTTATTACCGATTCCGGACCCCCCCCGGTTAAAAGAAGAACACTAGGGGGGGTACGGAATGCTCTGTGCGCCGTAGATTTGAGCGCCATGATCTAGACCACTGATAAGTGTAGGAAATATAAATCATGAGCGGAAAAAGGATGTGTCGGGAAAACTTAGGATAAGTGCCTTTTATGGGTTTTTCCCAATATTTTCACATAGACACCACCAAGGGGACATCATATAAACTATTCTTAGGCAATGGAGACATGGTGTAGCATTTTCATCGGTCTGGTTTCATGGGTGGTGAAGCAAATGAAGCAACTAACCTACATGCTAACCTATCTTCCTAGGACAATTAACCCAGATTAAATTGTTGGGTTAAGAAATTACTCTACCTAAGGGCTATCTGACCAGGATTAGACAGTCTGGTCAAATTTATTCACGAATCTAACCTAAGGGCTATCTGACCAGGATTAGACAGTCTGGTCAGATTTATTCACTAATCTAACGTAAGGGCTATCTGACCAGGATTAGACAGTCTGGTCAGATTTATTCACTAACCTAGCAACATTAAATTTAAAAAGAACTTGGCCATGCTTGAAAGGTATGGCCAAGTTACTATTATTGCATGGGCCTTTTTCTTTTCAATTCTTTTATGCCCTCTTTTCTTTTACTATTTTTCTTTCTTTTTCTTTTCTTTCTTTTTTCTTTTCTTTTTCTTTTTTCTTTTCTTTTTCTTTTTCTTTTTTCTTTTTCTCAAATTATTTGCAGAATGAAAAATCATTTGTCAATAAAAACACTAGATACAGATAATATCCAACAATCAGTTGATTCCCATAATTTATGGGGTGATAACAGGGACTCCACCACTTCAATCCTCCACCAAAGGAAAGCTCATATAAGAGAGAAAATAAGGTTCACAATCAAGTAGTGAAGAGCTTGGGGGATGAACAATTTGTTCAGAATTAAAAGGACAAAGGGATGCAGACTGAATATGAAGTGAATAATTTTTCCAGAGTAACTTTGCTCTCAAAGTTGAATTCTTCTACTCTTTTCCATAGCTCGGATATGGCCCATTTATAGCCTTGAAATGGAACTGAAGGGTCGATTCATAACATTTCCAGTATATGGAAGGTAAAGGATCATGGATCTCGTGACATGACATGGAAACCCGACACTATTTTTTAATTTTGGGCACAAAACCCGATGCATGCAGGTTGTAATGGTGCAACCTATGTATACACATGCTATATAATAGTTAGGGAATGTATATGTGGAAAAATATTGTTTTTAGCTCTAGGATTTGCAAAAAGGGACTTCAAGTATGCATAGGAAAATGGAAAAAGGCCTTATGAGAAACTTTGCATAGGGTGAGGAAAATCTTTCTATAATAGATTCCCCCTAATGTGTGAGGTCAGATGAGTATCTACGATGGTTTAAATACATTATAATACCTAGAAGTGGAGTAATGGAGACATAGTTGGAAGAACTAGTTTCTCATGGGAATATTACAATCTCTACTGACTTTGCGCACATGGCTGGCAATTTGAATTACACTGCAGATCCATGTGAAAATATATCAAACAAATGTTTATGACCATGAATAGGAAATACCAAGGTGGCTACATGCCAAAGGCTCTCATAGTCATGAAAAAGGCCCCAGTGAAACCAATCTCAAAATCAATTTGAAGATATATGTATACAATGGAGTACAATTTGATCCCCCATGACCACTGAAGTCACATAGGTACTGGTCCAATGAAATATAGAAACAACTCAGGAAAGCTACGACTATGAAATGATGTCTTCAAGTTTTCTACATGATCTACCAAAGGTGCAAGTCTACATCGCGTGAATAAAGGAGTTGAGTTCAAACACAATGAGACTTCGTTTGATTACCGATCATTAAGGTATACTGTTAACAAACACGAGACAACCTATTGATAATGAAAGTAGGTATCAAGTCACCGAGCACATTCTTACAAGTGTGAATAAAGATTTCGAGGTCGAACACTTGAAGAATCCATTAATCATGAGACATTGATGTATTCCCAACTATTGATGGCAGGAGCACCTGCCACTAATGAATACAAGCCTCTAGGTACTCATAGGACTCTAGGTATCATTTCCAGAATGGATGGGCTGAAGTCAATGGAAAGAGAGCCACTGAAAGGAGAGAATTGAGGCATATCACATCATTCAACACGAGGTACAAAGCGAGAGCTTGATTATTTGGAATAAATCATATGAAGAACATGTTCATGAACCAAATATCCTATGCATATTTCATGTGTGCCAGATGCAAGAAGAACATGAAAAGACCCTATGAATAACAACCAATAAGGAAAAATGATGAAAAAGGAGAGGAAACCACCAATAAGGCTAATGACATCCAGGACACTGCACAAATCCCGATGTGTGAATAGATTTCTTTTCGTCAAAAACAAGGGAAACTTCCCAGTTAGCGACCAATGATGAAATGTTGACTGCTGGGTTCAAGGTTACCTACCAATGCTGAAAGCAGGACCAAGGTGCATGATAGGACTACATTTTCATGTAATTATGATACATACTGAGGGTATGGTTGACATGCAAAGTCAACAGTTCTGAGGAATGGCTGACAGAGGTTGATAGATGTCCTTTGAACAAGAGCATGAGACATATGGAAGACTCTGGAAGCATAGAATCAATGACAAAGCTTTGAGATGTAGGATACATCAATCAAAATATCCATAGGGACTGGAAGAGTAACCAGTCGGGGGAGTAAACTCTACGTAACGAGCTCAGCTTTCTAAGGTCATGCTAAACCCAAAATTTTGATGACAAGTGGACTCAAAAGTTTTATGATCTATTCAAAGGCGACACGACTACTAGTCACAATGGAACTAGTTTCTTACTTGCTGTAGTGGAGAGAGATCCAAGGTCCCAGATGTCCTTAAAAAACAAGTTTTTTCATATCAAAGGTATGAGGGCTCAAGTGAGATGGCTTTAGCTACCTGTGAACTACTAGGATCTGAATACTAAGACCTTCAACCTTGATGGAAAACCATTGAGGATTGAAGTTGAGGACATCTACTTCTTGACAAGATTGTTGCATCGGGGTGAGGTGGTCAACCTCAAAGCCCGGGGAGCTGAGAGTGGAATGAAAATAGAGGATTACATAGTCACTCATTACATTGCAGGGACCAAGAAGGTAGGGAGCCAACTCCCGATCAGAGTGATCAACAATATGAGTCTCAAGATTGTTGTCCTAGTGTTGACGCAGATCATAGGGTTGACCTCTTTGTACCAGGAATTGAGGCCACTTATGTTCTATTCAGTGGAGTGCTTGCGACCCACGGTTTACGATTGGTGCACCTCATTGATCACCAACATGAAGATCTAGTTGACATACTGCAAACTGGGTAGAAAGAGGAACTTTGGGTTCACGTCTATCCTGTGTAGTTTTTTCTTCGAGTGGGTTCTAGGCTTGAGCCCTAGAGTTGATATTGTTATGCATGGACCTCAAGATCCATCTGTGGCATGGTGGACCGATGTGATGAGGTGGAAGGGGGTGGTAGGGTGTCAACACCCTACAATGATGAGTTTTTCTTCTGGTGGATTCAGATGGGTGATGGATCTATAGGACTACCCTTATGCATGGATTGATTTCAGAGGAGATCCAGATATGCTGTTACCACTAGGCTCCACCTACGGAGACATAGGTATGCAAAAGTTTTTGAATATCTCATTTTTTTAATTTTTGTATAAGAAAACAAAAATATTTTTGGATGATGTCAAGTACTAACTAAACATGTATGTGATGCATACGTAGTTCCACGATGGTTGGAAATTCTAAATGACATCGATGAAGGAACTGGGGGAATGAGCCAGTGGGAGGGGACACTAATAGAGTGCTTCAAAACATGCAAGACAACCTATCTCGTTTGACATAGAGGATTCCCATGGTTAAGGTAGAGGACCTGCCAGAGGTGATGCATCGACATATGGTAGGTGTGCCTTGTGCTTGGGTATGACTCTTTTGATGTCTCGCAAACTCCATAGTATGCTATCATGACACACATTCGAAGCCACAGGCATATATGTTGTGACTATTGTATGATCGACCGCATATGTATTTTGAGGGTGTCAGCCCCAATTTTCTATAACATCATATTTTTTGGAGAGATGAAATATATAAAAACATTGATCTTTGGATTTACTTATGTTACAATGTGTACATTGATGAAAGTGTTTTCTTTGCCAATATAAAACAAAATTAGCATATGCATAAAATACATAATTATAACTTGTAGGTATGTGATGATAAGTAATAAAATAAAAATGCCATTCCAAAAGTCATACCCGTAAGAATTGTCAGAGTAGAGTAGGGTCTCACACACGGTAACTGCCATTGAATTAACATACTACTAACTCAGAGTCCGGGCAGACTTCTAAATAGTGAATACCATGTGAAATGACATCACGTAAAAGTTATATAACAATGCTATAGTCGACCACATTATTCATGGATGGCCTTAGGAAAATGCCACTTGAAGACACCAGTAGACCCTCGGGTGAGTAAACAACCCAATTAGCAAAATCCAAGTTCTGTGTATGACGATTGGCCCCATCTGTGAATCCTAAGTAGACCAAAGACTCCGTTGACATCTGCCAACTAAGGGAAAACTTGATAAGCAAGTTGAATAAAAAAAAATAAGGGAAAAAATATATACACTAAAATACATTAGTATACAAAGAGTTACGCCCAAGCTTGGGGATCAAGCGCAATATATTTTCAAATAGAGCCCATTCCTGGGCTCAACCAACATGTTCCCTTCATAATCTTCTAATTCATATTCTCTTTTTTCTAGGACATGTTGCACGATATAGGAACCATGCCACATGGGTTTGAACTTTCCTGTGCCCAATGGTTCTTTGGCTTGGTCATACAAAAGGACCAAGTCACCCTCAATGTACTACTGAGGAAAAACAAAATTATCATATTATATCTTGACACGTATTTTATTTTCTTCGATAGTCATGGAGCCATCTCGACGCTGCTCATCTAGAATCTCTAGGTGTACGAGACATTGTTCGAGATCAAAAGTGTCAGGTAGGAGTGTAACTGCCAATCTAAGAGAAGGGATTTCACATTCAATAGGTAGGACTGAATCCACACCATGCATTAACTGGAAAGGAGAAAAATGGGTGGAAGTATTAACTGAGGTTCGGTATGCCCAAAGTGCTCGGTAAAGCATGATATGTTAGTCAGATTTTCTCTAGCTGACTGTTTTATGAAAAATGGTCTTGAGAGACTTGTTTATGGCCTCTACTTGTCCATTTTCCTGGGGGTAGTAAGGGGAAGAATGACCATGTTTAAACCCCAATTTTGATGCTAATTATTTCATCATCTCATTTTGAAAGTGACTGCCATGATTAGTTACAATCTCACTTGGGATTCCGAACTTGGCTATAATTTGATTGAACATGAAGAAAGCAATAGTCTTACCATCGGATTTAACTGTAGGCATGGCCTCATCCCACTTAGTAAAGTAATCTATGACCATGATAATGTGCTGATGCCCCGCAACCGAAGTTGTGTTGAAATCCATAAAATCCATCCCCCACTTGGTGAAGGGACCGACGATAATGAATGGATGGTGAGGGGCTGGATGTGAGTACATTTTTCAAGTGAACACTTGGTAGGGGTGGAACTTCTTAACCTCTTCGACGAAATATTTAAAAATAGATGGCCAAAAATAACCGACTCACAAAATTTTATGGGCTGTTGCAAGCTGAAATAGATGACCACCACAAGCCCCACTATGGTAGTCATTTAGAACGAACTCAACTTCTTTGTGAGTCAAAAAATGATGCAGAATATTGTGTACTCCTTGGTGATACAAAGTGTCGTTGATGATAAGGTAGTTCTTAGCTTGGTATCATATACGCCATCAGTAATCTCGCGAGAGATGCTGAAGGAACTTCAAAGTTTGAAGATAGACAACAATATCTCCATAACAGGGGTCCGATGATGAATCAACATGAATAACATCCTCATCTAACCGAGGGAAGTCGAATATAAACTCTGCAAAAACTATTGACTTTTTGGACTTCGCAGAAGCGAAATCGAGATCAAATTTTTGTAGAATGACAATCCATTTATTGTACTTCCCCCCTATGATATGCCTATTAAGGACATATTTAAATGGATTTTCATCGAAAACCACAGTAGTTTTGCAAAGCAATATATAGTGTCGTAATCGTTGAATTGCATGAACAACAACCAAAGCTATCTTTTCCACATGAGAATATTTGAGTTCAAGGTCGACTAAGTTTTGACTAAGATATTAAATGACATGCTCACAGATCTCATCATCCTCTTGAACCTACACCATACCAATCCTCTCTTTGGACACAACGACATAAAGCAAGTAATATTTACCATAGTCTGGAGACTTCAACAGAGGCATCAATACCAAGGATTTTTTCAAAGCATTGAAGGATTCATGGGCTCGCTCATCTCAGATAAAAGGAGTGTCCTTCTTTAAGAGACACATGAAACCCTTGGTAATATTGGCATAGTTCACTATAAACCGTCGTAAAAAGTTATCTTTCTCCTGTAAACGTTGAAGTTGACGAATAGTGCACGGGGGAGGCAATCAAAGTATTGCCTCAACCTTTAACGGATCTACCATGATCCCAGTCTCAGAGACTAAAAATCCTAGAAGTCGGCCTGAGCTAATGCAAAAGATGCATTTATGAGGGTTCAAATAGATGCGATAATGGCAACATATTTCAAAAACTAGTCGAAGGTGTTTAGGGTGATCCAATATCTTATGGGAGTGAGCAACGATATTATCGAGATAAGATTATACTACATGTTTGAGATTGTGAAATGTGAAGGTCATAGCTCATTGGAAGGTTGCTATGGAGTTCTGAAGGCCTAAATGCATCTTACGGTATGCGAATGTGTTAGAAAAATAGGACCGTGGAGCAATAAAATAAAACAAATGCAGAAACAAAACACAAAAGATACACAATACAATAGAGACACAGATTTATGTGGTTCACCCAGTGTGGGATACATCCACCAGAGAAATTGCCAGGTCCTTCCTTTATTATTATCCAACAGATGAAGGGATACAACCTACAACAAACCTGTTGTAACTTCCTCTTCTTTATCCCATAGTCTCCTATCTCAGAATACAATATTTGCCATAATGCATAGCCGCAATACATTTCCCTCATAACAGAGGGTTTCCTTCTAGGGAAAAAAACCCTAACATAATTTCTACCATTAGATCCACGACCTTATAATGAATGGTCCTGATTTACAATGAAATTACAATATACATTTACAAGGCAAATTTTCCTTCGAGGGGCTTCGCCCTCGAACCCCCATCGGGGGACGTTGCCCCCGAACCCCCCTAGGGGCCCTCTTGCCCCCATACCATGTAGAGGGGGTAACCCCCCTCTGCACTCCCCTGCGTGGAAGAGTGTACATACTTCTGGGGTATAAACACATCTGAAAACAAAAGACCTCTGAATCAGGAAGATAATGAGGCTCCATAACCAAAAGAATGTAACCCAAGGGAAAATAAATTCCATCTTATGTTGGTCCTCGAGCTTAATCTCAATTTGGTTGTACCCTGAAAATCTGTCCATAAAATAAAAAACTTTGCTTCCTGCACATTCATCGAGAATTCAATCAATGAAGGGTGTCAGGAAGTTCTCTTTGGGACATGCTTTATTCAGGTCATAAAAATCCATGCATATGTGGATGGTTCCTTCCTTTTTATTCACATGAACAAGATTGAATACCCATTCAGTCAAGGGAACTGAGTAGATAAATCTAGCGTTAAGTAGTTTTTATACCTCTACATTAATAGCAGGGGCCTTTCTAGGATTTACATCTCTAAGTCATTGTCGAACAAACTTAGCATCCGTGTAGGTTTTAATCTCATGTTCGACAATTCAAGGGTCGATTCCTGACATCTCTTCATATGACCAAGTGAATACATCACATAATTATTTGAAGAGCTTGATGTAGATCAAAATTTCTTCCGACAAATAATCTGCACCGATGTATACATTTTCAACCTTGCCAGGAATACGAGAGATAATATCCATGTTTCCTTCGGAATAAATTCTGTGTGTATCAAGTGGAACTACAATGTGAACGACTATCTCACTCAACATAGATCTAAAATCATCTTGTTTGATTCTGGCAAGCTATGGGATAAAATAAGAGCGATGATGCATATCATCCCATGGCCTGTTAGAACAATTCATGGCCTCTATGATAGCTTCATTCGAAGGTAAAGTCTCATTGAGGAAATCATGTGAATGAGATGATGAAGTGGCCCACTCAATCTCTAGAACACGATCCTCCTCATCTGTCTGCAAGGTAATAGGATCTGGATCGACGAAAGAGTCAAGAACAACTTGATACACTATCTCTGATGTCGATAGTGGCATAGCCATTCCATATGTGACCGACCTTCACAATATGCAGTCGAGGAAGGTAGGTTCCAAGGAGCATTAAAATACAAAGTGCGGAAAGGAAAGAACCTCTTTGACAAAGAAGACCTACTAGACATGGCATATATGTGATGAACTAGTGCCATGAAGTCGAAGGTACCATAAGGGATGAATACATTCCAACACCGATATTATTAGTTTTCGGCTAAGAATTATCGATCACAAGGATCGACAGTCCAATCAATGCATTGGGGCTAGTGTACAAAAAGGACAACTGGTCCATTGTCACGATATTCCCATTGTGAGGAAAGAAAAGTATGCGGAAGATAGACGATACGATTGCAATCATAACATAATTCCAGTTGTGTCCTAGTAACAAGTTATAGTCAAAGGGTGCATCAACCACCTCAACGTCCACCTCTACCGTCTTCCCACCTAACTGGACCGAGAAGGAAGGAAGAATACTGTGAGGGTAGAAGGAAGGACTGTCAAAAGTGGTCAACATGGTTGGTGATCCAAAAAATATCCATAAAAGACTAAGGACAACTCAGAACTTGCAGAAGCAACTCAGGGTGCTCAGAATGGCCTCAATATACAGAGAAAGGGAAAAAATTCAAAGTTCTCAAAACTTAGTGAAAATGACATTATCGTGAAGAGTGAATCACAAGATTTCTAATGGTGCAAATGTCTCGTCAAACAAAGTTACGAATTGAAATATATTTGTGGTAAAATTTTGGTCTACCTAGCCCAGTAAGCGGGGGGATGAGTCAACATTCATATTGCTGACATCAACACCAGTACAAATGACGTTAACATCTATACAACACACATGGAAGGATCAAGAGGTGACATGTCTCATGCTGACGTTAGCATGGTGACGTAGTAGCACCAGAGGCTGCCACATGTCACCCATATTTGACACTTATGGACCAATCCGTGAACTAGTAGGATTTTTCCACGTGGCAGTCCGTATAATCCGTACAATGATGTGGCATGGTGACATGTCATGATGAGTTGGAATTGATGTGGCGCCCATATGATGATGTGTCCTTGACATTTAAGGCTGACGGTGCAGTGGATGACATGGTCGAATAGGAGGCTGCCACATGGCCTAGTCATGGGCTGCCCCGTGGTAGTGGGAAAATGCCCAATGACAGCCCGTATCCGAAAATTTGAAAAAAATATATGATTTGGTAGGTACACCAAATCTAGCTGGACCATGCCAAATCTGACCACAAGCTATAAGATAGAACCTTCACCAAATCTGGTGG
>ML787127.1:701600-717833 GCA_009831015.1 Picea engelmannii | reverse complement strand
TGTGTGTGTGTGTGTGTGTGTTGCTACAACAATAAATCCAAAATGGGGAGGCCCGCGGGTTTGACCCCGTGACCTCCTCCCTCCTTAACACCTTAATACTCACACCATAACCAATGGGCCAACTACCTTGTGTTGTAAATAACGCCCAAAAGATTGCTTAAAAGGTGCATCCTCCCAAAGCTCCAAGGAGGCGTACATGCGTATGGTCAGACACACTTTTCAAGAAAGGGTACATCAACATTTATTGCATGTTGCAGGGGCATAAAAACAAAGACGGAATTATTCTTGGGCCTGGGAGTGCTAGAGTCAGAAAGAGACGTGGAGACAATCATTTTTGGATAATTTGACGACACGAATTCAATGGTGCTGTCTGTTCTCTGATCTGAGCTATATTTCTATAGCTTGATTTCATAATGAAGTATACTTATGTATTTTTCCAAATTCTTTTGCTGAGATAATGAAAAATCCTACCCATTTGAGAGTAGGACCCGGAGACATAGTCCACTAGGGACAAACTTGGTTATCAAGTTTTTGTGTTCAAATTTGATGCTTATGTCTCTTAATTATTGAGCTTTTCCTTCTTTAATGGTGCACTTTAATTTATGCTCATTTAATGCAATTATTTATAAGTCACTCGATGAAAAGATCCTAGATCATGTTAGTATCAGAGAAATCGTCTTTGACTTGAATTGTTGAGTGTGAATGCTTACTAGGGCCAAGCATATGCAGGGTGAAGTAAATCTTAATACTTTCAATCCCGAAGTTGGTCACGCGTCCCGAAAAAAGAAAATGGCAGAAGAAGACAAGCGTGATGAACATGAGTAAAAATTTCATATGGTATTTTATCGCATGTCATAAATGGTCGAACGAATGTATGGAGATACGAGAAGAGGATGAAGAATAAATGGAAGAAAAATGAAGCACATGCTGATGATGGGGCTGGAGGAGACCCTCTTAAGCCTCCATCTTCACCATCAAGTTCTAGTTCTTCTTCCTATGAGAATTCTCATCATTCTCATCATTCTAGCCATAAAGCCTCTTTTAAGAAACCATTATGAAAGCTTGATGTAAAATTTCCTTTACCTATGTTGAATGGAGATGCTAATCTTGAAAAGATAGATAATTGGATCTGATAGGTTGAAGTATATTGTTGTGTTCAACATATTGATGAAGAGGAAGTTAAAGTGCAACTGACTTCTCTTCAGTTGGAAGGCACCACTCTCATATGGTGGGAGAGAAAGCTTCATGACAAAAGTAAGTGTGGTAATCTTCTTTCCTCATGGTCGGAATTTAAATCAGCGATAAAGAAGAAATTTTATCCATTGTGTTGTTTACATAAAGCAATGATGGAATGGAAAACTTTAAGGCAAAGTAAAGGTCAAACTGTACAAAGTTTCACAGAAGAATTTAGGAAGAAAAATCTTGTATTAAAAATTCCTTTGGATTCTTATCAAACTTTAATGAAGTATATTGGTGCACTTCATAGTTATATTCTTCATACTTTTCTCTTGTTTAACCCCACCAGTCTTGACGAAGTTTGTGTGCAGGCCACTCACCTTGAGAACATGGGAAATCATGTTCAAGAAGATCCCACAAAGAAACCTTCCAATCTCCCACATAAACTTTTCAAGAAGTTTAAAAGGAAGGAAAATAAGACCTCCATAGTAATGAGAGAAGGAGGAAAGCCATCTTGCACTCATTGCAAAAAAAACGGTCACGATGATGAACACTGTTGGAAACTGCCAGAGAAGAGACCAAAGCAGTTCGGTGGAAAGAGGAAGACAAAAACCGTTGCTACAATGCAAGAAGATCTTGGTTCTGATTCAGGGGACGAAGGAAATATCACAGCGGTTGGAGTACAAGGTAAATATTCCCTTCATGCTAGTTCAAATTCCAATAATGAATCTCATGATGATGAATGAAAGATGAATGAATTGTTTCACATAAGAGTTGTATCTAAACACACTAAGATAGATACATTATTTGATATGGGTTCCCAAGTAAACTTAATATCTGAAGCACTTGTCAAGAAGATGGCTCTTGAAATGAAACCACATCTGAAACCTTATCCTCTTGGTTGGGTATGTGATAAAGAAAAACTTAATGTCACCAAACAATATAGGGTCATATTTGATATTGCTTCAAATTTGATTGATGAAGTGGATTTTGATGTTGTATCACTTGATATATGTGGCATAGTGTTGGGAATTACTTATCTTTATGATAGAAAAATAGTCTTCTTTCATCATGAGAACAAGTACCACCTTACTAAAGGGGGAGTGGAATATATTTTTATATCTCACAACATGAGGGTAAACACAACACTTGTTAGTGCAAGGCAAATGAAGAGACTCATAAACACTAATAAGGGATATGTACTCATGGTCGTAAGAGAGAAAGATGTTGGGACATCCGATGCTTTCCAAGGACGTGATTCGTCTCATAAGAAGGAATTAATTGATATTGTTTCTAAATATGATGATATTTTCCAGTAACCAGATGGATTACCTCCTAATAGGAAAATCCAACATGAGATACAGCTGTAACATGATTCTCCTCTTCCTAATGTGGGCATGCACAGGATGTCATTTTTGGAGATGATAGAGATCAAGAAGCAGGTAGAGGGATTATTGGATCAAGGGGTCATCAGGCCCAATTCATCTCCTTGTGGTTCTCCGATCGTGATGGTGCCAAAGAAAGACGACACATGGAAAATGTGTGTCAATTACCAAGCCTTAAATAAAATCACGAAGAAAAATTGATACCCTCTTCCTTATATATATTATTTACTTGATCAGTTAAAGAATGCTGTTTATTTCACTACGTTGTATTTACGCAGTGGATACCATCAAATCAGGGTTGTAGAACATGATGCATGGAAAACTGCCTTTAAAACCAAACAAGGATTGTTTGATTTTGTGATTGTATATTTAGACAACATTCTTATTTTTAGCAGGACTTGGGGTGAACATTTGAGGCATGTAAAGAAAGTATTTGATACTTTGCAAAGGGAAAAGCTGTATGTAAAATTTTCTAAATGTGAATTTGGTAAGACTGGACTTGTATACTTAGGACATATTGTAGGAGGAGGACAATTAAAGATTGATCCCTCAAAAATTGATGTAATTGTAAATTCGTCTAAGCCAAAAAGTGTAACCGATATCCATAACTTCTTAGGTGCAGTCCAGTATTGGAGGAGGTTCATTTCAAACTTCTCCTTTATAGAAACTCCTTTGCATGCCTTAACCAGTGTGAAAAACACTTTTCAATGGGAACCAAAGCAAAAAAAATATTTCGACACTTTGAAGGAGAAGATCAGTACTGCACCAGTATTAGCACTGCCAAATATTCAACAACCTTTTGAGATCAAGACATATGCCAACGGATATGCCATGGGTGCAGTATTGATGCAATATCATAAGCCCATCTGTTACCACTCTGAAACTTTTAACCAAGTTGTTGTTAACTATCCTACATATGATAAAGAGTTGTATGCATTAGTTCAAAGAGTAAAGAAATGGAAACACTACTTGTTAGGTAAGGAAACAATCATACATACAGATCACCAAACCTTATAGTATCTCCAAGCACAAACCAAGCTAGAACAATCTTGACATTACAGATGGATGGGTTTTCTACAACAATTTCATTTGGTAATCAAGTACAAAAGGGTACGAGTAACAAGGTAGCTGATATGCTTTCTAGACCTCCTATTGCTGCCTCTATTATTTTGAAGAATACTTATTTATCTCATGATAGCTATGTGGAACAATATGCCATTGATGAATATTTTAAATAAGTATATGAGAATCTAACCCATGGTGCACAGGTAGAGAAATATTGTCTGCAGGGAAAACTACTCTACCATCTTGGAAAGCTATGTATTCCTACAAGTGAATGAGTCCATGTAATACGAGAATATCACACTTCTCTTTTGTCTGGGAATTTTGGGGTAGGAAAAACTATGGCTCATTTGCAGAGGTTTTGTTATTGGCCTCAAATGAAATAAATTGTAACTAAATATTTAAATGGGTGTGTGATGTGTTCTACTTGTAATCCCACTAATAGAAAACTGGGGCTATAGTCACCACTTCCTGTCCCATCCCATCCATGGGAAAGTATCTCCATGGATTTTGTAGGGGGTTTACAAATGTCAAAAGGGGGTCATGACTATTTGTATGTTGTAGTGGATAGGTTCAACAAGATGTGTATCTTCATGCCATGCAAAAAGAAGATCACTGCTGAGTAGACTGCTAATCTCTTCTTTCAGTATGTTTGGGTTCACTTTGGGTTACCCACATCCATGATCTTGGATCGAGATACTTGATACCTTGGGGATTTTTGGACAAGATTATGGAGAATGTTGGACACCAAATTGAAGAGGATCACTACTTTCCATCCACAAACCGACGAACATACATAGGTGGTAAACTAAACAGTGGTACTTTTTCTTTGAGGCTACTGTAGCAAGCATCCCAAGTTATGGGATGAAAAAATACCCTATGTACAACATGCTTACAACCGATCCTTACATTCCTTCACTCAATGTTTTCCATTTGAGACATGTTTTGGGTACCTACCTAAGGTTTCTTTGGACTTGATGTATGGGAGAGATACTGATGCAAATGAAGAAAGAACATAGGAAAAATATCGTAAGTTCATCCAGAGGATCCAGTAGGTGCACCAGGTAGTCAGGGAATAGTTGGAGAAAATTCAAGCACAATATAAAGCTCGGCATGACAAGCACATGGTTGATCATTAGTTCCAGGTTGGAGACTGGGTATGGAGTCACATCAACAAGGAGATATTGAAGGGTGAAGGAAAGAAAATCAAGCCCATTCATTATGGACCCTTCACTATCTTAGAGAAAAGTGGTACTAATGATTTTTGTCTGGATATTCCACCTTATATGCATATTTGCTCAGTTGTAAATGTAGAGAAATTTAAACTTTTTGAGCCTCCCATGATCATGGATCAAGATGAGGAAGTTTCAATACCTTCAGTTGATGAATTTTCTCATGAGTACTTGGATGAGTTAAAGGAAGATATCATCCTGGACAGAAGGATGAGGAATTCATGTGGGGGTGATGTTGATTATCTTCGAGTAGGATTAAAGGGCACACATCCAAACAAGGCAAAGTGGATTGAGAAGGAAAAAGTGAGGGGACTATTCCCTCACTTATCTGTTGATTGATGAAAGATTTTGGTGGTCCAAAAATATCTCAGTGGGAAGGCGTGATCCAAAAAGGATCCAGAGAAGACTAAGGAAAAATCATAACTCATAGAAGCAACTCAGGGCACTCATAATGACCTCAATAGACAGAGAAAGGGAAAAAATTCAAAGTTCTCAAAACTTAGTGAAAATTACATTATCGCGAAGAGTGTGTCGCAAGATTTCTAATGGCGCAAATGAATCATCAAACAAAGTTACAGATCAAAATATATTTGCGGTAAAATTTTGGTCTACCTAGCCTAGTCAGCAGGGGGACGAGTCAAAATTTGTATTGCTGACGTCAACACCAGTATAGATGGAATCGACATCCATACAACACACGTGGAAGGAGAAGGAGGTGACACGTGTCATGCTGATGTCAGCATGATGTCATCATGGTGACATGGAAACACTATACGTTGCCACGTGTCACCCATATTTGACACTTTTGGACTGATCCATGGACCAGTAGGAGTTTTCCATGTGGCAGTCTGTACGGTCCGTACAGTGACATGGTATCAATGTGGAATGATGAATTGGCAGTGACGTGGCATCCATATGATGATGTGGCATTGACATGGTAGGCTGGCAGTGCAGTGGATGACATGGTCGAATAGGAGGCTACCACGTGGCAGTGGGAAAATTCCCAGTGACAACCAGTATCTAAAAATTTGAAAAAAATATATGATTTGGCGAGTCCACCAAATCTGGTGGGACCACGCCAAATCTGACCACAAGCTATCAGATAGAACCTTCGCCAAATCTGGCGGAGAAGACTTTGTATATATATATATATGTGTTGTTACAACAATAAATCCAAAAGGGGGAGGCCTGGGAGTTTGACTCTGGGACCTCCTCCCTCCTTAACGACTTAATACTCATGCCATAACCAATGGGTTAATGACCCTATGTTGTAAATAATGCCCAGAAAATTGCTTAAGAGGTGCAGCCACCCAAAGCTCTAGGGAGGCGTGCATGCATATGATCAAACATGATTTTTGAGATAGGGTATGTCAACATTTATTGCAGGTTGCAGGGGCACAAAAACCGAGACAAATTTCTTCTTGGGCCTAGGAGTGCTAGAGTCAGATCAAGGCACAGAGACAATCATTTTTGGGTAATTGGATGCCACAAATTAAATGGTGTTGTCTATTTTATGATCTTAGCAATATTTCTGTAGGTTGATTTCAGAATGAGGTATACTTCTTTATTTTGCCAAATTATTTTGCTGAGTTAAGGAAAAAGCCTACCCATTTGAGAGCAGGACCCGAAGACATAGTCCACTAGGGATGAACTCTGTTATCAATTTTTTGTGTTCAGATTTGATGCTTATGTCTCTTCATTATTGAGATTTTCCTTCTTTAACGGTTCACTTTAATTTATGCTCATTTAATGCAATTCTTTATAAGTCACTTGATGAAAATATCCTAGATCAGTCAGAGATTGAGAAAGCCTTGGAGAGTCGAGGGCTTTCCAATACATTAGGGATATCACACACAATGCAATGCCTTCATAAAAAACAATACATTTGATGGTATACTTTGAGTAACATCCATGATGTCAAACTTGATAACTTTAGAGCCACAAGGATCTAGAGCTCCTAACGTAGATAGCAAGGCATTCCTCTATGAAGGAAATGTTTGGAGTACCTCCAGAGCCGACATCACACAAGGGGTTTGACCCAGGTCTTCAACAATAGAGTAATTATAGGTGGCTCTAGCATTAATATTGTGGGTAGAGCACTTGAGTACTCTGTTCGGAATACAAGGAGGGGGCTCTAGTTTTTCGATCTGTAAAGAAGTCCTTGGAGGAGGGGGAGACTCTAGACAGGGTACAATCTATGAAGAACTATAATCGCGAGACCAAGTGGCTACATTAAAATCATATTTAACCATATTTATGCATAGATGGTCACCATCTTGCGTTGGTGGGTTTTGACTCCCACTCACTTCATTTTTGGTATTCAAGGAGCTTGAGGCCATGTGCTGATTATGTGGAAAAGGATTAGTTATCACAATGGGCGATAGAGATAAAAGCCTCGCAAATTTCACAAGTTTGGGGCATAAGTGGGTAAGGTGATCGTTTGTACAAATATTGCAGGGAAACTTCACCTTCCGCCTTTCTTTCTTTCCCTCACCAACATTATTATTTGACTTCTCATTATTACCGTTGTCTTTGGGTTTATTACTATTCTTCCCACCCCTACAATTTTTAACCCATCCTTTCTTTTTATTCCTTCCTGGTTGTTGGTTACCATTCGGGTTGGTCGACGACTACAGAAAATGTACATCCACCGACTAAATCGGAGTGGAGGACACAGATTGAGTTTTCCCTCTTATAGATTGTTTTAGAGACAATTATTTCAACTGGATTGTCACCAAGTGTTGGGACAGGGGCAGACCCAGGGTTCAACGCTACAACAATGCACCAAAAAAACCCTAACTACCGACCCTTTCGGCAACATATGCAAAGTAGATGAAGTCTCACTTGAGGTAGAGGCAAGGGTAGTTGCAGGACTCAGATGTCTACAACCTTAGCTGGGACACATATCTATGATTGTAATACTTAACATAGCACTTAGCACCGACAGTTCCTCAATATTTAACCACTATCTACTTCGCAGATAAAACAGAGCATCACATCATTCATTCAGATATGATGTATCTAAGCACTTATCATAGATAAGTAGGCTAGATATAATAGATTCATACACTAGCACATTCATATAAGTCATATCTAACATCCATATACATCATTAGCATAAAGCATAAACAGATCTATCTATCTATATCAAATCACTTAGCAAGTAAAGACATAAACACATCAACACATTGCACAAATCATAGCAACACAACATATACGGGTTCACCCCAACCCTAGGGCTACACCCACCAACTCTTCTTCTTTATTATCTTTTTCAAGCTTTTTACAGGCACATAGCATCAAAATCCTACTCTGCAAAAGATAGGAGATCTACACACATTCCGCCATATCCTCCTTCTTCTAGCTAGGGTAAAGCACCAAGCCTTCTTACAATTACTTGCACATAGCTCTGCAAGTCTCACACAGTATGCACATAGCACTTACAATCCTTCAATCACATATATCTAGCACTTAGCCATTCGTAACTGCTCTCTTCTTACATTGCCTAGACATCTATTTATACTTTACAAAATAGGCCTAAGCATGGGTAAACCCATGGGCCAACATCCCATACCCGTTACATAATCCCAAATCCCAAAAAGGATCCAAAAAGGGGTCGAGATCCCACGATCTCGGCTTCGTCTTGTGCTCCTCCTTCGACAGGCTGTCGAAGTCCCAAAATAGGTCAAACTTGACCAAGGATCTCCCAAAAATTGGTCAAGGGCCAACATGCCCCCAACACTCACCTGTGACTCGTCTTGAGTCACTATGATCTGAGTAGTTCTGCTTCGAAAGCCTCAAGCTTGGCTTGAGCTGCTTCGACTTGCTGTTGTGCCATGACCTCTTGTGCAACGAAATCTTGGATGACTACCTCGTTCACAGGTCCCTCCAGGCACTATTAAGCTACAGTGACAACCTGCTCCAGTTCTTCTCCTCGGCCTTCGACCTATGTGAAAAATTGGTAGGCCTTATCTTGTACAACTTGGAGCCTCTGAGTTGCTTCCATAACTCTGCTCTGGATAGTGTGGATCTTCTTCTAGGCGGTGCATTGCTCTTGGGATCGCTTCATTCTTTCCACAACTGACAGGGGATTCAACTGCACTTGTATCATTTTGGCTTGATGCTTTGCCTCTTGGAGCTGTGAATCCAGTGCCTTCAATTCTGGATTCTCAATGAGTTGCTCGTAGGTATGGGAATTGCGACCAGTAAGTTTCTTACATTCCATAGCAAGGGATTTTATTCTCTCAACTACACTTCGAGTAGTTGCTTCTCTTTGATCACTTACATCCTCTGGAGTCTCGGGCACTGTGCAGAGCTCTAAGTCTGCTATGCGTTGCTGTAGCTACTAGATATCTTCTGTGAGCTTCTCTACTTGTTGTGTGACTCAATCCTCTTCCTTTATTTCTATGACTTTCAAAGACAAAAGTGCTCTGTTGACCGCTTCTTTCACTTCGAGTTGCTCCATGAGAAACTATTCTTTTCCTTGCTGTATCTATGCTTTTTCTTCATCAAAATTTGCTTGGAGAGAAATCTTTTCCTATTCTGCAGCTCAACGCTACTCTACAAGTACTCCTTGCACTTTCTTCAAGGCCTGGGTGGCTTGTTTTGTTTCTTCTTGTGCTCGTCGAAGGCGAGCTTCAACTGTATCAACTAGTCGGTGGAGTTGGGTTGGCTCATCTCCCAACTCTGGTTCTACTGATGGCAGGGGTGTAGTGGAGACTACGTGGTTGGAATGAAGGGTCTGCTGTACCCCTTAGAGTTTGATTTCAATTCTATCATACATTTCCTCCTGCTTCACTCCTTGTTTCTCTACTATTTCCAGTGAAGCATTGTTCAGGGCTGCTATGATGAAGTCAAAATCATCGGAGGTGAGGACAGTCTACATCTTGGTCATGGTGGCTTTCGATTTCTTCTGGGAAGAAGGTTTCAGGGGGGAAACCTTCCTCTTCCTCAAGGGGTCAACCTTGTCTCTGGGTGGTGTTACTTCACTGGGCTTCTATTCAGCTTCTATTTCGTAATCACCCCCTTCGTTAGGTGATACTGAAGCAGTCTTTTCTGAGGTGCTGCTTAAATTTTAGACCTCCTCAATATTCTTGGGTGTATTCTATTCTTTATTAGTGTCCTCTGGGTTGTCAAGATCATAAATCAATGCGAGGTTGGTGGGGATAAGGAGGTCAATGGACCATTAAATAGAGATCTCCTCAAGGTCTTCTTCTGTAAGATTATAATATGACTGGAGCTGATCTTTATGTTCATCTTCTCGTGCTGTAATGTAGATGAAGTGATGATATGCCCTGAACTTCATCAGGGGTCGAAACCTTTGTAATGTGTTCAGATTCATGCAAGGCCTGACTTCAATGGATCGCTTTAGCTAGAGGTGTATGAAACATAGCATTCGATTTCCACTGTTTGTTCATATCAGTTGAATACCAAAGGGTAGTGAACTTCACAACAAGTGGTTCAAACGACTCAATGTCTAAGAAGGTTGATCGTTATGGAATCTCCCAAGAAAAAAATGCAATGAGGAGTAGGATCAAGCTAAAATGAAATTCATAACCTTGATCCCGTGCTTCTCAACAATCTAGTTCCAACTGGTTAACTAGGTACTTCGCCCAGTTCATCTGTAGGCCTTCCGCACACTTCCCTATAGGGTCAACGACAAAGCCGGTGACCTGCGTATGTCGGTTCTTACTTACTAACTTTCCATCTATCAATTGACATGCTAGGTGCACTACGCCACTCTAGATGGAAACTACCTTGTAGCCTCTTGTTCCCTTCTCAACGTCGCCATATGTATCCTTGATCTTCTGTGCGAGTGCGTGATCTATGGATTTTCCTAGACAAAAGTCCTGCGGGTCGGGTCCTTGCATACTCAGTCCCGTGATCTTGTGGATAAAAATTGGGTCAACTGTAATGCAGTAGTCTAGCCATAAGTAGCCACCATGGTAACACAACAGTAGTATCTTGAAACAAGCATTGAATTCCTGGTGTCTTTCGAAGTGTGGGATCTTCATGACATTCAGCAGGGTGGACTGCGTAAGGTTCATCATCCACGACTGGGGGATCATATTTGAATTCTTCCCCTTAGTTCTGGTTAGGTACTTGTACGTGGCGAGCATACCATAGATCTTGTGATATCTGAGGTTGAAGTAGTTTAACTTCAATGCTGTGATCTTATCCTGCTCTTTCCGAACTGCGCGTATCCCCTTCGGGAGGTACATAGTAACTATGGTGTATTCAAAATCTCTTGGTACGCTATCATGATTCACTGAACCAACCATAGGCAGGATGTATTTGGGAAATATGGTTGGAATCATTTTTTCATTTGCAAGGTCGTCTTTATGCTTGGTTCTCTTTTTTGCTGATGACCGGGATGGTCCGGCTCCGCGAGCAGTCAACACAAAGGCTTGCACCGTTCTTGTCGATGAAGCTTGTATACCTGCAGACATCGACATGAATATTTCATTCATGAGGTCAATCAGAACTTCTTCGAAAAATTTCTTTGCAACACTGAACTCATCCGACATACACGCTCAAGGTTGGAAATCTTAAGGTTTGAGGAGTAACTTAAACACTGTAATAGGATAGAGGGCAATAACGCAATGATCACTATGTAAAATCAACGAGTCCGTAGGCTCAGATTCATGGTTAGAAAAATTGTTCTCGGTGCATGGTGCAACGGGATAAATAGATAACTTGGTAACAGATTGCTTGCAATGGTCGAGAAGCCTTCATTAACTCTGTTCTATTCATTATGGTGCGGTCCAATGGTCTAGTGGCAAACCATAAATTCCTTTCTACCCGTTCGGGGGGTCGACTGAACAGTTATATTGGTATTTATTTTCTAAGACTTCTGCGACCATTGTTTTGTTCAGAGAGTTCTTCCAGATTCATCGCATAGGCCAGAGAGTTATATTGGTCCCAATGATTATATTGCTTCACCCTGGCGAAGTGCCATGTGGCGCTATTCTGTTATCCTAACGAAGCTCCAATTTTGCAAATTTCCTCTCTGCGAAGTTCCCTCTAGAACCTTCTGTAACTTTTCGATATTAGCTCTCTTCTTACTTAGCTTTCTGGCCTTCTTTCCAGTGAGCTTCGTCTCAAAATTCCTTTTTCCATTTTGATTCTTATCTTATTTTGGCATAGTTACTTCGCGCTGTTGAGATTCTTTCCTAAGATTCGAGGGTGATACTTCTTCTTTATCTGGAACATGTACTTCAATCTTATGTCGGTCGTCTAGTGTTCTTGCAACTTCGACATCCGAGTCTCTGGTGTTAAATAGCTTCGATATGTTCTTCTGTTCTTCAATTAAGTGTGCGATCCTTCTAGTCATGAAATCTTTTAACTCTTGCTTCTTCTGTGCTAAAAATTCTTCTTCTTCTTTCTTTCTGGCCTGATTTCTTTCAATCCAAGGTTTTCCTAGTAACATGGAAAATGGGGCGCTATTCTCGATAAATTTAACAGTCTCAAAATCTTCCTCTGTCGAAGTTCCATTGGAATTCATAGATATCTGGGTGATCTTTCCACATAGGTTTATCAACTTTCCTCTAAATAGACCTATTCCTCCCAAATAAGGAGTCATAGCAAGCTTCCCTAAAAGTTCCCATGTTCTTTCTGTCATGATATTCACCTGTGTTTCCTCATCTAGAACACAGTCAATGTCGAAGTCTCCTATTATTACTTCAATACATTCTTTTTCTTTGAAGATCTTTGATAAGATGACACGTCGGTGGTCATTTAGGGTGGATTTTATCTTTAGCAATACTTTCTCTAATTCTTTCTCAGGTTCTTCCATAATCATAGTTTCTGGATCTGCCTTAGGGTTTTCTTGTCTCATGTTCATTTCTTCAAGCTTAGTAATCATTCTAGGGCAATCCAATACTTCATGGTCCATAGCTTTGCAAAAAAGACAACTAAGTCTTCTCCCAAGGCATTCCTTAGCAATATGTCCTGGTTTTCTGCAATTGTAGAAGAGGGTTAATCCCCTCTTTCTTTTAAATGATTCCCATCTCTTTCTATACTGCGCACTAGGGTCATAGTAGCTAACCTATAAACATTTATTTCTAGGATCCTGCATCCACTGGTTAGTACAAACATTCTTTCTATGCATAGGTATAACATATCTTTCACTATTCTTATCAGATCTACTAATACCAAACCTTCTTTCATCTATTAGTGCCCTAGTTTTCAATCTCGGACAGAATCTATCAAACATACCTAGATCCATACTTTTGAAACAAAAATTTTCACTTATCTTACTTCTACAGAGCACAAAGATTTCAGATCTAGAACTTTTCACTATTCTTACCTTTATCAAAGCACAGAGCTTGCAGATCTTATCTCTTTTCTTCAGATCTGCCCTCTTTTCTTTAGCACAGAGCTTTCATATCTTACCTCTTTTCTTCAAATCTAACCTCTTTTCTTTAGCACAAAGCTTCACAAACTAGGGAGAGTATTGTGCACTATGGCGACAGATCTACGCACAGAGATTTCATAATTTCAGATCGGATCTTTGCACAAAGATTCTTCTTCCTCATTTCCCAGCAATCATAGTTTCAATTCCCAACAAAAAAACCATTTGTTGGCACAGGGGAAGACCTAGGGTTCAACGCTACAATAGTGCACCAAAAAAACCCTAACTACTGGCCCTTTCGACAACACCTACCAAGCAGATGAAGTCTCACCCGAGGTAGAGTTAGGGGTGGTTGCATGACTCAGGTGTCTGCAACCTTAGCTGGGACACATATCTGTGATTGTAATACTTAACATATCACTTATCACCGACAATTCCTCAATATTTAACCACTATCTACTTCACAGATAAAACAGAGCATCACATCATTCATTCATATCTGATGTATATAAGCACTTATCATAGAGAAGTAGGCTAGATCTAACAGATTCAGGCACTATCACATTCATATAAGTTATATCTAACATCCATATACATCATTTGCACAAAGTAGAGCAACACAACATATACCAACATTCTTTCTATGCATAGGTATCAAAGCACTTAGCAAGTAAAGACATAAAGACATAAACACATTTCACAAAGTAGAGCAACACAACATATACGTGGTTCACCCCCACCCCAGGGATATGCCCACCAACTCTTCTTCTTTATTATCTTTTTCAATCTTCTTACAGGCACATAGCATCAAAATCCTACTCCGCAGAAGACAGGAGATCTGCACACACTTCGCCAGATCCTCCTTCTAGCTAGGGTAAAGCACCAAGCCTTCTTACAATTACTTTCATGTAGCTCTGCAAGTCTCACATAGTATGCACAGGGCACGTACAATCCTTCAATCACATAAATCTAGCACTTAGCCATTCGTAACTTCTCTCTTCTTACATTGCCTAGACATCTATTTATACTTTACAAAATAGGCCTAAGCATGGGTAATCCCATGGGCCGACATCTCATACCTGTTACATAATCCCAAATCTGAAAAAGGATCCAAAAAGGGGCTGAGATATCATGATATCTACTTCATCTTACGCTCGTCCTTCAACAGGATGGCGAAGTCCCAAAATAGGTCAAACTTGACCAAGGATCTCCCAAAACTTGGTCAAGGGCCAACACCAAGTCTACAAATTTCACATTGGCAGAGCCTACAATGCCATCGACATGAGGCCCGAGATTTTTTCTAGGGTCATAGTTTGAACTCAATGTGTCAGGAAGAATCTCACATAACATCCCAGATTGAGCATATATAAGATCTAATTGTTGGTCTTTAAAAATTGCTTCTTCCTCAGATGTAACTCTGGATGTAGAAACACCCTTTGAAATATAAGACTATAGAGACTTAAGGAACCACTCTAGTAGAAATTCCAGGGGTATGTAGGCCTTTACCAACTTCTTCTATATACACCACTCCTAGATGTGATTCGAGATATGGGTGGCTTTGTCTCGGCGAAAGACCAACAAATTTTTTATGCCTGCATCGTAATGTACTGGCAATTGGAAGTGGTTGAGGAAGAATAAAACCATATGATTAAAAGTTCTGTATGTCCCCCTTGGTAGCTCTATATACCATTTCACGACAATCCATATGAGGGTGCATTGAAAAAATATTAAGCAAATAGAACCATTGTTAAGGGAGTTTGAAGAGCACCAAAGGTGAAAAGTAGTGACGTGATCACCAGGATCATCACTAGTCTTTCCTTTGAATTTTGGAATATTTGAAGGAAGCTTGGTGGGGATGGGGGGCTATGTCAGATCATGACGCATAGGATCATTCATCAATATAGACAAGTTTGGCAAATTGAGCATGGTCAGAAAAGGGATTTGGGGTCGCGACATCTGGCCCCAAGCTCCCTGGAAATATTGTTGTTGGGGAATCACAACCCATCTAGGGTTATGGTATGCACCATGGAACTGTCTGAGATTGTCAGACCCCCCTCCAAAATGATTCATGAGGGGTTGGTTGGGCACCATTCCATTAGATTTTATGATGAGGGTTGTAAACATTTCCCCTATATGGAGTGGCTCCAGGTTGGGGGTTTCCCAAGGTATGAAACTAACCTCCTCTGGGTGTGAATCTGGAGGATAAAGGTGGATTTTTCATGCAAAACATGTTGTCTTAAATCAGTACAGAGGAGGTAGGTGTAAAGGATGGATCGTAAGCAGTAGCTTGTCCTCCATGTTGGTTACTCCATCTAGGAGCATTAATACCATGATTAGACCCTGGGTGAAAAGGAGTAAGGCCTCCAACTATAGGAGTCATTTGTGGGATATGAGCACCACCAAATGAAAATGGAGTATGTGGAGGAGCCATGAAACCAAGTCCAATACTAGTATTTAGATTAGATGCTAGGATGGAAGATGAAAATTGTGAAGTGAAATTCGACATACCATAAGAAAAAGGGCTAGAGGCCGTAGGGATGGATCGAATATTGTAGCCCGACGAGTGACAAAGGGACCCAAAAGGGTTCGTGGATATAGGTTGAGTATTCACTATACGACGAACATGAGTGATGATATGAAACTACGACACTACAACAATTGTGGTTGAAGGTGTCGAAGGAGTACTGTTAACTATAGTGGGTGTGGGACTTGAAGGACTCCTATTATCTTTCTGACTCGATTCATTACTCATCCTTGTATGGTCACAAGTATGGTAAGTGGATGTGTCTGTACCACGTTTGATAAATTTATGCCTTTTAGAAGGAAAATACTCAAGATGCGGTGGTAATTGTAACAAGCGGCGAGACCTGTGGGGAATGTTCGACAACACAGGTATTCCAACAGAGGACGAACACCTTCAGTAACCACTCACATAACCAGATCAAAGATCAACACACCGATGTTTTCACGTGGTAAAACCCCTACGGGGAAACATCCACGGCCCCAACCAACGCGACTACTTGGA